>JAOCZQ020726175.1:0-16014 GCA_025434785.2 Epizoanthus fatuus | reverse complement strand
CGGCGAAACGCGAACCGAAGAAATGCCGATTGAGCCGGTACGGAACCGGCGAAAAGCGGCATAGGCGCGGATTCCAAGGAGCACTTTTGCATTGTTATCCTATGACTTGGATAACAATGCTAAAAATGATCCAACCTATTAATAAAAAAGTATTTATTTGAAGCTTGTTTTCCGAGACCACTGAACTGATGGAGTGATTTGGCTATGCCCAACCGATTGACCAACCTGAACGTGGACTGGATTTCCCTGGTGGAACGGCCTGCGAACGGGATGCCGCTGGTGCTGAAGGATGCGAACGCGCACGCCTTCGAGCTGAAGAAAGTCGATGAATCCCGCCGCATGGTGTACGGCGTCGTGTACGCCCCCGATCAGGTCGATAGCCAGGGCGATTTCGCCGACCGCTTCGTGATCGAGCAGGCCGCCCATGCGTTCATGAAAAACGCGAAGACCGGTCAGGTCGATCAGAACCACGACTTCAAACCGCTGGAAGGCGCGTATGTCGCCGAAAGCTGGATCATCCGGGGTGATGGCGGGGAGTTCAGCGACTGGATGTCGAATGCCTGGGCGGTCGGCATCAAGATCGACGATGACGCAACCTGGTCGCTGATCAAAGGCGGGCGTTATTCCGGGCTGAGCATGGCCGGAACCGCCGTGCGCGAGCCGATTACGCCGCCCACGGGTAAAGATCAGCCCGCCGCGCCACCGGGGCAGTTGACCAAATCCGACCTTGACCAGGCGCTGAGCGGATTGAACGGCGCGATCAAGACCCTCACCGATCAGTACACCGCGTTGGCTGGCCGCCTAAGCGCCGTCGAAAAACAGCGGTTGTCGTCGCCGTCGGCGACGCCTGCCCCTCCCAAATCGTTCTTGTCCGAGGTGATGTAAATGGGTGCCCTGGCCGATTTTGTGAAAAGCGATATGTCGCCCGAATCCGTCAGCGTGGGCGGCGCGCTCCGCGCGGAGGCAGCGAATGCCTTCATTGACGCGGTGCGCGATCAATCCGGTCTGCTTAAGCAGACGACCCTGCGGCGGATGATGAAGCTGAGTGCCGATCTGTCGGTGCTGGATATCATGAGCCGCATCCTGGTGCGGGTGACGGAAGGCACTGAGCCCAGCAGCGGACAAAAAGCGAATCCCGTCAATGTCGGCAAGACCCTGCAAGCCCTGCCGGCGCAACTGTTCTTCACGATCCTGTTCTCGACCCTCAGCGATAACCAGGATGTCCCCGATTTCGAAGGGCAACTGGCGGCCATGTTCGCCAAGAAGTTCTCGTCGGAGCTGGAGGACCTGGGCATCAATGGCACGGCGGACACTGGCGCGTCGTTCCTGACCCTCAACAAAGGCTGGGTCCAACTGGCCAAGGATTATGCCGGAACCGGGATCGGTGACAGCCGCGCCGTCAACGTGCAAACCCTCAGCGACGATTACGTGGGCAAGCTGGAAACGGTGATGGCGGCCCAGGACGATCGCTTCGATGCCGAATCGACGCTGATCCTCAGTTCGAAAGACTACCGGGGTTTGGTGGTCGATCTGGGGGCGGAGCCGGGCGGCGTCGGGTTCGTGGTGTCCGGCAAAGTCGATGGGCTGCTGGGCAAGCCGATCTGGGTCTCTCCCTTCTTGTCCCCAGGGACCGTGCTGTATACCCCTTTGCCCAATCTAGTCTGGGGTATCAACCGCGACATCGAACGGTATCGCGAAGTCCGGGGCACCAAGCGCTGTATCGACTACACCTTCAACATCGCCTGCGACTTCGAGATTGCGGTCAACCGCGCTTGTGTCGTCGGCTACGACATGGATTAAGGAGGGCGTATGGGATTCTGGAGCAAAGCCGCCCAAAAGGGCATCACGGCCGCTGGCCTGACCAACCCGGTCCCGGTGACCATGGGCGGCACTGGCGCGACCAGTGCGGCCAATGCCCGCACCGCCTTGGGCGGCAGTGTGGTGGGTCAGCAGGTGTTTACGGCCGCCGACGCCGCTGCCGCTCGCGCCGCCCTCGGCGTCGTGGTCGATCATGTCGCGCTGACCCTACCGGTCGCCAGCCTGATCGGCACCGGGGTCTATCGGGTGGTCAGTCCCGTCGCGGGCACTATCAAGAAGCTGTGGTCGGTGATCGATGGCGCGCTGGCGACCGGTGATGCCACGTTGACCGGGAAGATCGGCGCCACGGCCATCACCGGCGGCGCAATGACGATCGCCCAGGCGGACAGCGCCGCCGGTGACGTGGACAGCGCCACGCCCACAGCGGCCAATACCGTCGCTGCGGGCGACATGATCAGCGTCACGGTGGGCGGTACCAACTCGGCGGCGCGCGGTGCGCTGGTCACGATTCTGATCGACCCGAGCGCCTGATGATGGCTGACGTCCTGGATGCGGAAAATCTGCTGAACGCTTGGCAGCAATTGGATGGCTCGAGCCGATTGCCCGACGATGCGCGGGTTCAATCGGCGCTGGCCTCAGCCGACCTGACGCTGAGCCGTTATCTGGGGAATCGGACGATTGCCGAAGAAGTCTTGCGCGGGGTGCGTCTGGATCTGGCGCTGTTCGATCTGTGTGGCCAGGCGTTTACCCCGGAACACCCCGTCTATGCCCGCTGGAAGGCGGCCATCGATTGGTGCACCGGTATCGCCAAGGGAACCTTGGAAGCGCCGACCGACCCGACGGAAGGGGCGGATACCGTCGATCCGGATGAATTGCGCATGATCGCGCTGTAAGGCCGTTTGGGGCGACCGCTGATTTAAAGCTGCTCCAACTATTCACCCAATGCGGGATCGCCTCAAAGGGCGTTTATAAACGTTTTTAAACAGGGTTTAAATGGATGGCTGGGGAAACGGTGACGTTGGCGCTGCTGGATGGGGTGGAAACCCGCTTGCGGGAGGGGCTGCCCGATCTGGATGTGGCGTTCTATCCCGACACTCCAGAACATTATCGGCTGGGTCATCAGACAGTCGGGGCCGTGCTGGTGGGGTATGGCGGCGCATTCCTGAGCGCGGCCGGCGGCACGTACCGCCCTGTGGAAGATAGCGAACTCATCGTCCAGCGCCGCACGGTCATCGTGGCGCTGGTTATCCAGGTGCGCAGCCTGCGCGAGCGTCATGGCGCCATCGCGGTCATGGATCAGATTCGCTCCTTATTATTAGGGTTCGCCCCGCCGCATGGCGGACCGCTCTACGGCGATCGCGAATTTTTCATGAGTTCCGAGAACGGCATCTGGAGCTACGGCGCGCATTACCGCACCGATACTGTGGCTGTGGCGGACGCGGATGGCGATACCGGTCCGTTGCTCAAACATCTCACCCTTACGTCGCCCTACGGCGATCGCGACTGGATCAGTCAGGAGTAACCGTCTATGTCCGTCTCTTATCTGCATGGCATCGAGAGCATCGAAATTGATGACGGCGCTCGATCGATCAAAGCCGTCAAGTCCGGCGTGATCGGGCTGATCGGCACCGCGCCGGTCTGGAGCGCGTCCGATCCCGCGCCTCTCAATAAGATCGTGACCATCACCGACCGCCGAGCTGGCGTCCGTCGCTTCGGCTCCGATTATGCGGGGTACTCGATCCCGCAGGCGTTGGCGGCGATCTTCGATCAGGGCGGCGCGGAAATCCTGGTCATCAATGTGTTCGATAGCGCGACGCACAACAGCACGGCCACCGACGAGGCCATGACGCTCAATGCGCGCGGCAAGGCCACGCTGGCGCATCCGGGCGTTCTAGCAACGCCCACGATCAAAAGCAGTGACGGCAATACCACCTATGTCCATGGCGATGACTACACCTGGACAGCGGCGGGCGACATCGTGCGAGTCGCCACGGGAGGCATCCCCGCCGAAGCGTCGCTCAAGGCGAGCTATACCTATGCCGACCCGAGCAAGGTGCTGGCGGCTGACATCATCGGCACGGTGGACCCGGATACCGAAGAGTATACGGGGATGAAGTTGTTCGAGATCAGCTATTCCCTGCTGGGGCTGTTCCCGAAGGTGCTGATCGCCCCTGGCTACGCCGATCAACGCGCAGTCAGCGTGGCGTTGGATTCCCTGGCGTCCAATATTCGCGCGGTCGCGCTGATCGATGCGCCGGTGGGGCAGACCGTACAAGAGACGATCGAGGCCCGTGGCGCGGATTCCGATCCGTTCAATACGTCCAGCGAACGCCTGGTGTTGTGTTATCCCCGCGTGAAGGTCTACGACGCGGACACGGACAGCACCCGGCTCGAACCGCTGTCGCAGCGGATGGCCGGGCTCATCTCGACCGTGGATGATGATGAAGGCTATTGGGTTTCGCCCTCCAATCATGAGATTGCCGGCATCATCGGGCCTGAACGGTTGCTGACGGCGCGGCTGAACGATGCCGAAACCGATGTCAACAAGCTGAATGAGGCCGGTATCGTCACGATCTTCAACTCATTCGGCACCGGTTACCGCCTGTGGGGCAACCGCACGGCCGCCTGGCCGGTCGAGCCGCATCCCAAGAACTTCCTGGCCGTGCGCCGCACCGCCGATATGCTGGCCGAGAGCATCGAGTTTTCCATGCTGGAATATCTGGACCGGCCCATTACCAATGTGTTGATCGATGCCATTGCCGAAAGCGTCAATCAGTTCATCCGGACCCTGATCGGTCGGGGCGGCTTGATCGACGGCAAGTGCTGGTTCGATGCCGCCCTCAATCCCTATACCGAAATCGCACTGGGACATCTGACCTTCAGCGTCGATTTCATGCCGCCGCCGCCGGCTGAACGCATCACCTTCGAGCACTACATGGATCTGACCATGTTGGCACAGTTGACCGGTAGCGCCGCCTAAGGAGCCGCCCTGCTATGAGTAAGATCCAAGTCAATAAGATCGTCAACGCGAATGTGTACCTGGACGGCTCCAACTTGTTGGGGCGCGCGCAGGAAGTGCAGTTGCCCACGATCAAAGCCAAGATGGCCGACCATGAAGCCCTGGGGCTGGTCGGCGTTCCCGAGTTTCCGGCCGGGCTGGAAAAGATGGAGGGCAAGATCAAGTGGGCCAGCCTGTACCCGGAGGTGCTGGGCAAGGCGGCGACGCCCTTTACGCACTACAGCCTGCAAGTGCGAGGCAATCTCGAAACCTATGATTCGACCGGGCGGGTGTCCGAAGTTCCCGTGGTCGGGTTGTTGACGGCTGGGTTCAAGTCGGTCCCGATGGGCACCTACAAGGCGCGGGACAATGCCGAGTTCGAAACCGACATCAGCGTGTATTACTGCAAGCTGACCGTGGACGGCAATGACGTATTGGAAATCGACGTGCTGGCGAACATCTGGCGGGCGAATGGTGAGGATCTGTTGACCACGTATCGCTCCAATATTGGAGGTTAATCTGTGACTGACCTGACGCTCAGTGATGGCCGAGTGGCCACGATTCGGGAAGGCAAAGGCCGCGATCTGCTGGCCGCCCAGCGCAAGATGCGCGACAGCAGCGAAATGATTTTCGCGCTGGCGGCCGAGTTGACGATGGTGGACGGAAAACCTGTCATTTTCGAGGATCTGTTGGACTGGCCGGTGCAGGACGTGCTGGCGGTGCAGAACGCAGTGGCGGGAAATTTTCCCATGCCCTCCCCAACCGCCGCGCCATCGTCCACCTCGCCCACGTAACCGGTTGGGCCTTGGAGAGTGTATTGGCCATGACGATCGTCGAACTGTCCGAATGGTGCGCCGACGCCGTGGCGTACTGGAACGAGCTGCACCGCCCCCCCGAGGATTGACCTGTGTCGTTGGATCTGGTCCTATCGCTGATCGTTCGTCTGCGTGATCGCGCCAGCGACGGCTTGCGCGACCTGACGCGGCGTGGGAAGGAATTGCAGGATCAGATCGAGCGAATCAACCGCGTGGGACATCAGTTCGCGGCAGCCGGCGCCGGAATGGCGACCGGTGGGGCGGCGATCCTGGGCGGCGTTGGCGTCACCGCCAAGACCTTTGCCGATACCGAGGATGCCGCCACCCGCCTGCGGTTGGCGCTGATGCGCTCGGACGGTGGCGCGGCAGCCTTTGCGGAGATCAACCGGCAGGCCGAAGAACTGGGCGATCGGTTGCCTGGCACGACCGCTGATTTCCAACGGATGATGACGATGCTGATCCGGCAGGGCCTGGATGCCAAGACCATCCTGGCCGGCACCGGGGAAGCAGCGGCCTATCTGGCGGTGATGCTGGAGAAGACTCCGGACGATGCCGCCGAATTCGCGGCCAAACTCCAGGATGCAACCGGAACTGCCGCCCAGGATATGGTCAAGCTGGCCGATACCATCCAGCGGGTGTTCTATCTGGGCGTCGATCCCGGCAACATGTTGGAGGCGTTTTCGGCCCTGGCCCCCGGCATGGCCTCGATCAAGCAGAAAGGACTGGCGGGCGCGCAGGCCATGGCTCCTCTGATCGCTATGCTGGACCAGTCCGCCCTGGTCGGTGGCGCGGCCGGCAATGCCCTGACCAAGATTTTCCAAGACAGCTTCGACCTCAAGAAGCTCGGGAAGGCCAACGAGATCCTGAAAGAATTCGGCATTGCGTTGAAGTTCACCGACGCCAAGGGCCAATTCCTCGGGCTCGACAATCTGTTCACTCAGTTCGAAAAGCTGAAGAAACTTCCCGAAACCATCAAGCTGCCGGTCATCAAGGCGCTGTACGGCGACGACAAGGAAACCAAGCAGGCGCTGGATACCTTGATGAACAAGGGGAAGGCGGGCTATGACGAGATGATGGCCAAGATGCGAGAGCAGGCCGACCTGCAAAGCCGCATCAATAGCCTGTTGGGGACGTTGAAAAATTTGTGGGATGCCGCCAGCGGGACGTTTACCAATCTGCTGGCGCGGTTGGGCGAGACGATCAGCCCGGAATTGAAACAGCTGACCACCTGGTTCGGGGATCTGTCGGGGCGGATGCGGGCCTGGATCGATGCCAATCCGCAGGTGGCGCGCACCTTGATGCTGATCGTCGCCGGCGTGGGCGTCTTATTGAGCGCGCTGGGCGGATTGGCCGTGGCCATTGGGGGGGTGCTGGTGGTGATGGCCCCATTGATCGTTGCCGCACGCCTGGGCGGATTGATGGCATTGATCCGGCTGGCTCCTGGTCTGGGGATGCTAGGACGCGCCCTGGCCTTCTTGATTACCCCGATTCGCAGCGTTGGAGCCGCGCTGCTGTGGCTGGGACGAGCAGTGATGCTGCATCCCGTGATTGCGGCGGTGGCGGCCTTGGCAGTGGGAGCCACTTGGCTTTATCGCAATTGGGACCGGGTAAAGGCGTGGTGGCCAGGATTCTGGGCCAGCATGAAAACGGTGGCCGGCAATGCCTGGAGCGCAATCAAAACGGCGTCCAGTATCGCCTGGACGGCCATCAAGACCCTGGCGGGAAATGCCTGGGCCGCGATCAAGACCGCTGCCGTCAATGCCTGGAATGCCGTGGTTGCCAGTGCGCAGAATCTACCCTATCGGTTGGGCTATGCCATTGGCCAGGCGGTGGGTTGGGTTGTTCGCCAGTTCAAAGCGCTGCCGGGTTGGTTGCAATCGATCTGGACCGCGATCGTCGATGCGGCCGGGCGAGCCTGGCAGGCCATTCGATCGGCCGCCGCCGATGCCTGGGCCGGCATCAAGAACGATGCGATCCGCTACCTGATGGATCTTCCGGGCAAGCTGCTGGAAATGGGCCGTAATGCGGCCGCTGGTCTGTGGCAAGGCATCAAGAGCGGTGCAAATTCGGCATTGGATGCGGCCAAGTCCATGGGGCAAGGCGTCGTTGACGGAGTCAGCAATGCGCTGCAGGTCAAATCGCCCTCGCGCGTGTTGTGGCAAATCGGCCGGCACGTGGCGGCGGGCTTGGCGTTGGGGCTGGGCGTGGGGGCGGCTCCGGTCACTGCGGCTTGGGAGCATGTACTTGCTCCGCTGCGTGCGCCGATCGCGCTACCCGCAATGCCGGCTTTCCAGTCGTCTGCCGTTGCTGCCGCATCCGTCCAGACCCCTGCTCTTGCGCGGTCGCTTCCTGTGGATGGCGCTCGGCTGCCGGCCTCCAGGATGTTTTCCCCAGCAGTGGGGTTGACGCCCGCGCTGCCCTGGATGGCTCCCGTCAGCCCGTTGCGCGCCTGGCCGGCTTCCTCTCTGTTGCCTGCGATTCCCCCGCTTCCCCAGGCTCCCGTGAGGCGCTTGGAACAGCATGCGCGCGCCGTCACGATGAACTCGCCCACCCCTGCTGCTGTAGCTCCTCCCCCGACATCCCAGGACTGGGCGCTGCGCCCCGTTCGTGGGGGAGGTGGTGCAGGGCCTGTCACTGTACATTTTGCGCCGGTTATCCATGTTGACGGGAGCGGCGACGCGAAGGCGGATATTGCCAAGGCCCTGCGGGAGCAGATCCCGATGCTCGAAGGGATGTTGCAGCGAGTGGCGGAGCAGCGTGGCCGGAGGGCCTATCGGTGACCACCTTCGCGATGCTGGGAACTATCGTGTTCGAGCCGCTGACCTCGTTTACCCGCGAAGAATATCGCGCGGGGGTCGATTATGCCGAGCATCCCCTGATCGAAAGCAAGCCGGATCTGCAATACATCGGCGCTGGATTGGCTGAGCGCCGCATCGGGTTGGGGTTCCATGCGGCCTACTGTGACCCCCAGGCGCAGCTGACCGCGCTGTATGCGGCGACGCTGGCCCATCAGCCTCTGACGCTGGTGTTTGGAGATGGCACGGTCAAGGGAGATTTCGTCATTACCGAGGTCAGCGCGGATTACCGCTGGCGCGATCCCGAGGGGCGATTGCTGGCGGCTGAGGCTGAAGTGACCTTGCGTGAGTATGTTCGGGTGCGCTATGTCGATGTGGCCGAAAATGGCGTGGAGCAAGGGTGATGTTGTACCGCACTCATTTGGTGGGCGATGACGAGCGGTGGGATGCCCTGGCGTGGGCCTATTACCAAGACCCTTACGATTATGAGCGCATCCAACGCGCCAACCCGACTGTGCCCCGCAATGAGGTCATCCCGGCTGGAACGCGGTTGCGCATCCCGGTGCTGGAATCGACGACCGCGACGATCACCACAAAGCTGCCGCCATGGCTGATCCGATAATTGCCGGAACCGAACCGCCTCAACCTAAATTCGAGTTGTGGATGGAACAGCTCGACGGTGAAACCGTGGGGGCGACTGGCAAACAACAGATCAACATCGCGCCGCTCGTGCTGAGCGTGACATACGCCGATCATATCCACGGCGAAAGCGATGAGTTGGAAATCGAGATCGATGATTTCTGTCTGGAGCCAGGGAATACCGTGTTCAAAGGGGACTGGCTGCCGGAGAAAGGCCAAGGGATTGAGCTGAAGATCGGTTATGTCGGCGGAGCGCTGTTCGACTGCGGACGGTTTGAAGTGGATGAAATCACTTTCAAGGGGCCACCCGACATCCTGACGATTCGGGCGTTGAATGCGCAGGTCAAGAAGCCTCTGCGCCAGGATGATCATCGCCGCTATGAGAATCAGACTTTATTGGCGGTGGCCCAGGCCGTGGCCACCCGCCAGGGGTTGACGCTGATTGGAGCCAACACCGGCAAGATGGCGGCCATCTCGTTGAAGCGGGTCACTCAGAACGGGGAGGCGGACTTGGCGTTCCTGAAACGCCTGGCTGAACCCTACGGCTATGCCTTCAAGGTCACCACGCAATACCTAGTGTTCATGGCGATCGCCGACCTGGAGGCGGCCGAGCCGTTTACAACGATCGACCGGACCGATCTGATCGACTGGGAACTGACCGACACCACGCGGGAAACCTACAAGAAATGCGAAGTGCGGTATCACGACCCTGACACTGCGGCCGTCATTCTGGGGCAGGCTGGCGATGCGGATGCGGTGAAGAACGACACCTTGAAGGTGACGTGTCGATTGGAGAATCAAGGGCAAGCGACAGCTCGGGCTGAAGAGAGTCTGCGCCGCGCCAATGCGGCCGGCAAAAATGGCCGTTGTCGTTTGCCCGGCCACCCTGGTTTGGCGGCGGGGTGCGCCCTCAACTTGACTGGATTTCAGCGGCTATCCGGGAAATTTCTGATCGAGAGTTCCCGGCATCGGCTGGATCGGTCGGGCGGATATGTATCTGAGCTGGAGGTGCGTCGTGTCTGAGATGCGGATCGGGATTGTGAGCGAGCAGCGGACGGCTGATGGACGGGTTCGGGTCGATTTCAACGACTGCGATGATCAGCGCTCGTACTGGCTGATGGCGTTGCAATCGCGTACCCACACCGACAAGCACTTTTGGCAGCCGGAAGTGGGGGAGCATGTGGCGTGCATGCTCGATGCTCAGGGAGAGGATGGCGTAATCCTGGGGGCGGTTTATTCCCAGCGCGATGTGCCCCCCACAACCGATCCGGATCAAATGACCTTGCATTTTTCCGATGGCGGGCTGATCGAGTACAACCGGAAAAGCGGCCTGATGAGGCTGCATGCTGCACATCGAATGGTCATCAGCGCCCGCGATACCATTGAGATTACGGCGTTATGCGTGCTCATCAATGGTTCTCCGGCATGCCGAATCGGCGATGTCGATAATCGTGGCGATGTGATGGTGACGGGGGCCTGTAACCGATGACCACGTTACCCAGCGCTCGTTACTGGCAGCCCAAGCTGGGCGAGCTGGGCGCGACCGTGAGCGATGCGGATGACATCAACCAGGCCATGGCGATCATTCTGATCACCCGCTGGGGAGAATGCCCGCATCGGCCTGAATTCGGTAGCGAGGTCTGGAAATATCTGGATCGTCCCTGGTCGATGGCGCTGCCGCTCATCACCCAAGCCGCCTTGGCGGCTTTGGCGCGGTGGGAACTACGGGCAACAGTGACCCGGCTGAAGGCGACGCTGCAGGATGAGCCGGGGCATGTGAAGTTCTCCATTACGTGGCAGTGGGCGGGTCAGGCCACAGGAAGCACCACGGAGGTGAGTGTATGACCGTTCGTCCGGAGTTCGTTGCGCGCGACGCTGAAACCATCACTGCGGATCAGGTGACTGACTGGGAGGGCTTTACCGGGAAAACTCTGTATCCGGCGCAGGTGGAGCGATTGCTGATCGATCTGCTGTCGTATCGGGAGACCTTGACTCGTCAGGCGATTCAAGAGACCGGCGAACAGAATTTGCTCAGCTTCGCCTTGGGTGATGCGCTGGATGCCCTGGCGGAGCTGTTGGGGGCCTCCCGGCTCAGCGTGAGCGAGGAGGTGGATGGATCGACGGTAGTGACAACCGAGACCGATGAGGCATTCCGCGCGCGCTTGCTCCTGGCGGCCAGCCGGGCGGCGTGTGGGACGCTGGAAACCTGGCGCTATTACGCCATGAGCGTCAGCCCGCATCTGATCGACATTGGCATTGAAGTCCCCGAGCCGGGCCGTGTGTTGGTGTATCCATTGACCGATTCCGGCCCGGCGGATGCCGCGTTGCTGACCCAGGTCCGTACCCAGTTGAACGATTCAGCGATCCGTCCATTGACGGATGAGGTGGTTGTGATTGCGCCAACGGCTGTGGTCTTGAGCGCAACGGTCAGTCTGATCGTTTCGCGTCGTTATGTGGCCAGCGAGGTGGTGACTGCAGCCCAGACCGCGTTGGCCGCGTTTTCCGCTGCCCGCGCCCGGGTGTTGGGGGTAGACCTGCGGCGGGAGCAGATTAGCGCGGTGGTGTTGGCGGTATCCGGGGTGATCGGCGTGTTGTCCTTGCCGGCCGAACTGGATCGGGTGTTGACCGTGGGCGAGGTATTGGCAGGAACGTTTACGGCGGCGCTGGGTGAGGTGCGCGATGGTTGAGTGGACCGACCTCGATGAGCGGATGATCCCCGATGCCATTCTGGATGAGCGGTCGCGCGCCTTTGCGGCGCTGCTGACTCGATTTCGCACCTTGCCGGTCGATGCCGCACATATCATGGCGCTGGATACCGTTCCGGCCGCAGTATTGCCCTGGCTAGCCGTGCACTTCGACATCGTACCCCTCTTTGGCCTGGCGCAATCCGACGCTGAGCAACGGTCTATGATTCGGTCGGCGCTGCGCTTGCATCGGCTGCGTGGAACCGAATCGGGGTTACGCCGCGTGGTGGCGCTGACAGGGACCACCATCCCCTATCTGGTCACGCCACCCGCCAAGACCTTTCTGGGGTATTGGGATGCCGCCAGCCGGGCCGCTTGGCTGGCCCAGCATCCACAGTTACGTATCTATGCCCGTCGTGCCCGCAGTCCAGCGACCGGGTTCATGCTGGGCGCGGATTACAGCGATGAGCATCTGGTGCGCACCGATGCCCTGTATCGCAGTACCTCCCGTGTGACCCTGCGGCTGGCCGATGGCGCTGAAGTTGAGTTGACGGTCCGCGAATGGCGAATTGAAACGAGCGAAGGGAATGCCACGTTGGAGCTGGCGCGCCATGATCACGCTCCGGGCCTGCACTGCGGCCAGCCGCTCGATGGGTATACCGCGCGTTATACGGCCAGCGAACGATTATGGGCGATCGATCAGACGCAGTATTCCTACTCGGTCCCGGTGATGTCGATTCGCACGCTGACGGCGGGTTATGCCCCATTGTCTACCGATGTAGAGACTGTCAGTGAGCGGGCGATTCGTTTGGGGTTCGCGGGTTTTGGGTTGCCGGTCACTGGTTTTTATCCGACCCGCATGGACACGGAAACCCGTTTGTATCGGCGGGTCTATTTGCATGATCCCGACATTGCCGCGCTCAATAAGCCAGGGTCTGCCTACCTGGGGCGAACCCGATTGCGTCAGCCGCATCATGTGGCCGAAGCACGGCTACGTCTTCCCATGCGCCGGTCGCAATCGGCATTGGCCGGCGGCGCTGGGCCATGGTACCCGGCGGACCGCCAAGCCGACGCTGCATTGTCGCCCACACTCGATGCCCTGAACTGGATGCGCCGCGCCAGCGATCGGATTGGCATCAATACGCACCAGCGTGCTGTAGCCTTGGCTACGCCAACATTGAAAGCTGGCGCCATCCTGGCGGGCCAGTTCATCGAACGCACCTGAGGGTCTATCCATGGAAAAATCCGTCATTTATCGTGACCGGCAAGAATTGCAAGCCGCTGATCTGAACAACACGCAAACCTGGGCGGATGAGGCATTGCGCCATGTGGTGATGGACGCCATCACCTCGGAGCGTCAATTCGTCGGGTTGACCGTGACCGCCTACAGCGCCACGGAAATCCAGGTGTCGATCGGCCGGGTGATCGAAGGATCGACCGGGAAGGTCTACGCCATCGAAACGGCTGAGACGCATAGCCTGTTCTCGCTGATGCCCCTGCAGAATGAGAAATGGTTGGCGGTATCGGCCATCGGGCAAGAGGAACAGGTCAACCTGGAGCCGCGCGATTTCCTGATCGATCTATCGACGCGCGAGGTTGAACCGCAGACTGTTGCTATGCAAAGTCGGCGGGTGGCGGTCATTCATATTGCCTCGGGGTTGGAATCGACCACGCCAGAAAAACCTGACGCACCGACCGGCTATTGTTTGCTGGCGCATGTCCGGCTATCGCCATCGGGTATCCAGGAGGTGGTATTAGCCACCAGCCGCTATCTACCTAACCTGAATGCAGTGGAGGCGCGAGTAACGGCGGCGGAAGGCTGGATTACCAGTGCGACCCCTCGCATTTCAACCCTGATGACCGATGTGGCGGGGTTGGCGACCGATTTGATGACCCGCGCCACCATGGCGCAAGCCATCCAGCTGGGGATTGATATGGCGCGGGTCAAGGAGCGCCTGGAGATCCCTGATAACTATGTGTTCTATGGCGCCGATCATTTCCTGGATGCCGAAGAATCAAACCCGGCTGCGGCTGGATATGCTGCCCTGGTCGAAGAAGGGGTCCGATTCCCAGTCGCGGCCAGTGGATCGTCCGCGCTGGCGCTGTTCAACCCCTTGGATTCGGCGGTGACGGTCAGTGACGATGGGTTCGTGTTGCCCGCCTATGATGAGATGATGCGGCTGAATCTGGCCACGCGAACCGGCGAACTGGCGATCAACCAATACCAGTACAACACGCTGGGGCTGGTGCAGAAGACCATTACCCGCACCCGGATTCGCTATGGCGAGACGCGGACGGTGTGTACCAATGGGCAGTGGTGGCAGTCGGGGCAATACGACCCGGCCAGCGGCATCTTTCGTCTGAACGGAGAAACGTGGCAGGTTGCAGCCAATAATCTGGCTGCTGCCATCGTCAACCATCAGTGGATTCGCGTCACCCAGTTCTGGGTAGACGAATGGCAGGAACCCTATTGGGATGTGGTGACGGAGACCCATACGGTGCAGGGTTCGCAGCTAAGTCAAACCTTTTTGTCAGCCCAAACAGGGTGGCTTACCTCGGTCGAGGTGTACTTGACCGGTGTGGCGGCCGATGGGGTGCTCAATGTGTTGTTGTGCCAAGTTCGATTGGGGCAGCCTGATCTGGAGCAGGTGTTGGCGGTCGTCAGTATCAATGCCGGAAATCTCACCACAGGCTGGAACCGAATCCCCTGGAGCCGCCCGATTTATATGACAGCGGGAGAACGCTATGCCGTGGTGCTGGTGACCGGTGGCGCGCATCGCGTCGGCACGACGGCCGGCACCGAATACACTCAAGGGCAGTTGCTCTATGCGCAAGATGGCGCCTATTTCCAGGCAGCCGGCGAAGCGGACCTGATGTTGCGGTTGAATTTCGCCAAGTTCCGCTCGCCCCGCGCGTCTGTGCAATTGCAGCCGTTGCAGCTGGCGGGCGGGATTGCAGACCTGGATCTACTGTTTGAAGGTTTTCGCCCTGCTGGATGCGACTTTCACTTCGAATATCAGGTTGGAGGGGTCTGGACCCCCATGTCTGGCGATGATGCCTATGGCTTGGGGTCGCTGCCCGCGCTGTTGCCGCTGCGTGCAGTATTTACCGGTACGACCGACCTGATGCCTGGCATCCGCATGACCGATAGCCGGGCAATCGTACAGCGCTTTGCGGCGGCATTCGTGCATATCAGTACCGCGCGAACGTTAGCCAGCGCATCGGATGAAATCCATGTGCGGTGCCTGCTGGAATACTTCAACCCCACCGTGCACACGTTCGCGGTCAAATTGATCGTGGAAGGCAATACAGTCACCGCGACCAGCACCTTGACGGAGATCGTAGACGGTTCGGCCCGTTGGTTTGAGGCGCGGTTCACCCTGGGGAGCACGACCACTAGTTACGTGATTCGGCTGGAAGGCGCAACCTCGGATGTGACGGTCGGATTTCATGTAGCCGAGCGCTACGATTTGGCGCTGTAAGGCAGGGCCTTCCTATGTCAAACCGCTTTCAGGCATATCGTATGACGGACGCCAGCACCCCACTGGCGCAGTCATATTTTAACCCCGTCTTCCAGGATCTGGATGTGCGGCTGGATGCGCTGGAACAGTTGAAAATCAGCTGGGAGGCGGCCGTTTCTGAGCTGCAAGCGTATGGGCTGCAGCGACTCGATGCCGGAATTTCCCCGCTGCTGGCCCAGGTGCAGGCCGATGTCGAGAGCTTGGTGGCAACCATCAATGGGTATGACGGCCTGATCACCTTTGCGGACATCGCGCATTTTGTGCCTGCTGTGGCTGCTGCAGTGACGTATGACGGCCAAGGGCGCGTGGCGACGCTCAGTGAAACCCTGTCCGATCAGTCCACGCGAACCACGACCTACGGTTATACGCCGGCTGGGTTGGTGGAGACCGAGACTCTGGTCGTTGAGTCGGTGCAGCGGGTGACAACATACAGTTATAACGGCCAAGGGTTGGTTACGGGCTGGACCGTTACGGAGACCGAAATCGAATGAGCTTGTTGACTCCTATTTATAATGCTGTCTCGACGGTGTTAGGGCGGTTGACTGAAGCCCGCGCGGCTAAACTGGATGATCTGGACCAGCTCGACGTGGCAGTGAGTAGCCGGGCCAGCGCCACAGATTACACCAGCGCCCGCGCGGCCAAGCTGGACCAGCTCGATGCGGCGGTCAGTAGCCGGGCCAGCGCCACAGATTACACCAGCGCCCGCGCGGCCAAGCTGGACCAGCTCGATGCGGCGGTCAGTAG
>JAOCZQ020716009.1:0-16039 GCA_025434785.2 Epizoanthus fatuus | reverse complement strand
AACAAATGTGAAAAACAACCAACACGGACCGATAAATGCATTTGCAAACTTCCTTATTTGGAATTGTTTTTGATTGACAGCTGCCAATTTGTAGTACTTCATTATTAAGGTCCAGAACAAGCTTAATGCAGGAGGCCATGTTTGACAGTTTTTACAAGTAGACCTGTAATCCTAGAATTCGCACACTTTCATTATTATTATTCATACTTTATAGATAAGATATTTTAAAATTGTTCTTTATGATTATTTTTACTATTAAGATTATGTATGTATGTAAAATTTAGTAATTTTTTTTAACTCAACAACAACAACAACAACAAAGTTTTAAATATATTTAAGATATCTAGATCAGTTAAAAAACAAATCGTTTTTAACAAATTATGAATACTGAACACCCAAACAGCATGTATGTACATGTATGTATGTATGTATGTATGTATGTATGTATGTGTGCTATGTAACTCAAGGTGACTGAGTTCACTTGAAATCGCGAGGGTGCTCAATACAACTTAGTGTAGAGCGAAATACGATAAAATAATTAAAAAAATATGGTAAAATGGACTAAAATTCATACGAATTGATAGAAAGATTGAGGTTTGGTTAAAAGAGCTTAGTTACTCGGAATTTCACGCCGAAGCGATCATCAGACTCAATTTTAGTCATCTATTAGTCAATTCTAGCCATTTTACCATACTTTTCAAAATGTTTTATCGTATGTATGCTATGTATGTAATGCAAAATGGTAGATAGAACTGATTTATAATCTCCTTATTTGGAAAGTTGCTGTGATCGACAGCAGTCCATCTTCCTTAATTATTGAGTCCCCCTCCTAATATTCTGTCACATAATTGTTATAAATCCGACGATTAACAATTCATTACTTTGAATTTTCTAACACAACTCAATTTAGCTCCAGAAGCTCTATAAATGGTTCATTACGAGTACCTTCCAAACTGTTAAAATTGGTCACGTAACAATATTTAACCAATCAGAATGCCTAAAATCTCCAAAATGCTATAAAATTTCAAGTGCTCAAATCGTGTTAACGACACATGCTGTACATCTGAAACTTTGGATTGTAAAATTAGACAGCATGATCTCTACAAAATACAATAATATTTACACTTATGAACGTTGCCACCGGAATAATTTATCCAGTGCTAATACCTCAAAAGTGAATATTCCATAATTAGTTCTTGGAGCAGGTCTATGGAAATCTTGAGCAGCAGCAAAGTCCCACGGGAATGTCCGCACTCACACCATAACATCTATATATTGGCAGAAAGGTTGAAAGTGTCGTGGCTATAACACGTGTGAGTGCAACCTGTTAGTTATTTGGTATATGGGACACTTGAATATGATATACGCCTCCACTCACATATATATATTTTTTATTGTTTCAGTGTGTGGAAAAACTGAGACATGCACTTGGTCAGAGATTGCAACTTGCAATTCAACAAAGTTCGTGTGTTGGTAGTTTTCTCTCCGAGGTCCAAAGGCAGTGTAACGATGGGATACCCGATGCTCACGGTCAGATCGGAAGACCGCCGCTGGCAATCCATCTGTACGATTTTCTGGACCAAGACCTCAACATCGGCGCGTCCAGATCATCAATGCTAGATGCTGAATATATTTCAAAGGTGACAGGGCAATTTCCTCTCCTGCACTTCGTCAATGAGCCATGCTCACACCTGAAGGACAGTACAGTGCAGCATGCGGTATCTGATCTGGCCAATGTGATTGCCGAGTCAGGTAATGCTTAATGTCTTGTGCATGGCAGTCCATTTATAAAATCGCTGAAAGATCTTTTGTAACAAGTTGAACTAGATGCACAACGTCATCAATAGGTAGACACAATGGGAGCTGTGAATATTCCTTCTCATCTAAAATAATTTAGACAGAACCGAATTTAGCTGGGATGCCCAGGGCTGGGGAATGAAAAAATTCCAAATATAAAGCAACAACTTTCTTTGATAACAATAAACATAATAATTTTGTCATAATGTTTCTTTGAAAATGTTGTAATATATATGGCTAGTATATATGACGTGGCCATCTTCAAACTGAAGATGACTTTATGGTCGAAACGTTTTGCATTTTTAACTTCCTGATCTTTATCACAAATTTGCAAGGTAAATCCATTTATTGTTTTCAAACAAACTAATCAGGAAAACAAACAAAGTTCAGGAGAGGCATCTAAACAGAGTGTTTTATATTTATACTCAATTTTTGTAATTATTTTCTTCTTTAGCTGATTAACTTGAATTGATTTCAAACGGAATATTCCGTTTGTATTTTGAGAAGTTGCTTTCCATGAGATTTCTAACAGAGTTGCCACACTGTCAGTTAAAAAGTTCCGGATTTGCTCGAGGCAGAGTGGATCGCCTAGTCAGCGCTCCTTTGTGTATCATCAAATATCTCTTGCAGCTGGAAAGACAGTTCATGATTTCTGGTATTTCGGGAAATAAATTGGCAAAACAGTGTATTGAAAAGATCAGAGAGTTCGCGAACAAGTCTGGTCTACAAGTTGGAGGAAGTTCTGTGAATTTAATGTCTAACTTCGCAAAACAACCAAGACTTTCTCTACCACCACCACCAGGTCAGGCATAGTTAATCGATATTTTCGATACTCAACTAAAGCCCTTAATCCTACTAGTTTCGTCAACCATCTCTCTTTCAAACGCTTTCTCTCTGGTCAAAATACCAAATTGCTAGTGACAACATTTGATGTCAATTACACGTGCACCTGGTCCCTGTCCTCCAACTGTCCATGCCACAAACATTAGTCCATTTTAGTTACTTTACTTGTATTCACCTATGTATTTTACCGCTATTTGTATTGTCTTTTAATTCAGTTTAAATGTAATTTATTTTAACAAGGGCAGGTGCCTAGCATGGTTCTTAGTGTACCGTTCGTGCCTCGCCTTATTGGGTCTATTTAAATGTAATTTACTTTATTCTTTTGTGTAATTTTGTTTTGCTTCTCGTATGCACCCAATAAGAGCTGTTAAAAAATCCGATAACAATCGATAATAGTCGATTGCAATTAATCGATTACCGGTAATATCGAAATAAAAAAATTAATATCCAAATCTTTGTGATTATCGGTTACTGTAATATAGATTTTTCATTAATGACTGATATTATCGATTACGATGGGTTTTCTTAAGTGTTCTGAACTGATACACAGTGTAATTACAACGTTAAAATATGCATCAGCTAATTAATCAAACTGAATTGTCAATGAAGGAGAATACCACTACAGTGGCTTACAAGTGCAAAACAAAACACTTTCTTTAAAACACAAATTTATTTTACGAAAACAAAAGCACTTTCTTCAAAACATAAATTTCTTTACCAAAACAAAACATTTTCTTCAAAGACAAATTTTGCTTTACCAAAATAAAACACTTTCTTCAAAACTCAAATTTCTTTTACCAAAACAAAATACTTCTTCGAAACAAATCTATTTTACCAAAACAAAGCACTTCCTTCAAAACACAACTTTCTTTTTTTATTATATTTTACAACAAACAAGCATGATTTATTATCAAAGATAAACAACCAAAGAAAAAATGTGCAACACTCTGATTTGAACCTTTCTCCGGTTGAAAACGTTTTAAAAAATATCAACAGTAATCGACTGTAATCTATTGATTTCAATCGCCGATTTTGATCAATTTCTTTTGTGACTATTGATTTTATCGATTAGTCATTAATCGATTGATTACACTTAACAATATGGTGTATTATCGATTAGCTTTCCAGTAGTTGATGTTGATCTTAACTATGCCTGGATATCACCACTGTGACAGTGAGGACTCAAGATCTTGAGAAACAACCAACGCATGATGGTTCTTCAAAGAAATATGTTGTTCAAGTCATCAGACGTTACCGGAGAAAACAGAAAAAGCTCACACCTCATCATAATAAACATTCGGCATCTTCTCATTCTGTTCCTCGAGCGATCGGATTAAAAAATGACAACACTTTGTCACTTTAAAAGCTCAGGATTTGCTTGAGGCATATTTTGATTCAGACTGGCTCGTTTCACCACCCAACCGTCTCTGCCCTACCCAGCTGACCAGTCAGTGAGTCTTATTGGCCGAGATTGGACACGTAATCAGTGACTTATTCAGATTCAAAAATTGACAACACTTTGTTGGTTTCAAAGCTTAGCATTTGCTCGAGGCACAATTAACCATCTTGTGAGTGTTCCTTGGTGTATCATCAACTATCTCTTTCAGCTGGAAAGACAGTTCGTGATTTATGGTATTTCAGAAAATGAATTAGTAAAATAGTGTATAGACAAGATCAAGGGAGTCAGCCACCAAGACTAGTCTGGTAGTTCGAGAAAACTTTGCGAGTTCAATGTCTAACTCCTCAAAAAGACCAAGAAATGTCTCCACCACCGCCACTGGATCAGGGATAGTTAACCAATATTTTCGATACTCAACAAAATCGATAACAATTTCAATCGAAAAATAAAAAGTGTTCTGAACTGCTACACAGTGTATCAAGGCGTGTAATAAACCACTCCACGGTTATTGCCGCCATCTTGGAAATGGGGCAACAGATTGCACACGGTTACCAAGTTCCCCATACAAATCTCGTTTCATCAAAGCATTCCAAAGACAATTGTATTTACTGCAAGAGGAACACGAATTCTTCAAAAAACGGCAATGAAGTTAAAGGTGGGTTGAAAAATAGATCATTTGCAAACTTAAATTCAGAAGTAATTTTGGATGATTATTGATCGCGCTACCTTAACTTTTCAGAAATTTAAGGTGGCGCCAAAATTTGGTGACATAATTTTTCAAAAATTTGTCAAAAGTTTCTCCTTCGCATGCCAATAATAATAAAATAATAAAAAATGAGATTCATCAACTCATTTTTTGTGTAAAATGCACTTTAACGTTAAAAACAGGGTTCATTTAAGGCCCTGTAGGGTTGCCATGGAAACTGCAATTACAATATGAATGTAACTGTTGATACGTTGAAGAGTTAGTCTACCAACACCAACAATCAACTGTTAGTAAACTGTCAGGATACACGAGTAAACCATTTGCTAAATTTAATGACACAGAAAAATCGAAAACAGATACGAGCCACCTTAAATGAAAGTGAAATTTCGTGAAATCCCATACAAAGTTTTATATTCACTATTCTGAGTGTCAATGACAAACGAAAGTCCAGTCAAAACTCATCCAAAATTTATCTTACTTGGTTTAAATTCACACATGATCTGCCTTTTTAACATACCTTTGACTATGTTTTCATTTTGGGTAGAATTACTAGGTCTACTTGCAGTAAATACAATTTTCAACAGAACGCTTCGATGAAACGTGATTGAATTACAGAGATTTGTATGGGAACTTGGTAACTGCACGCAATCTGTTGCCCCATTTCCAAGATGGCGGCGATAACCGTAGAATGGTCTATTACAATGTTAAAATATGCATCAGCTAATCAAACTGAATTTCCAATGAAGGAGAATACCACTACAGTGGTTTACAAATGCAAAACAAAACACTTTCTTTAAAATATAAATTTATTTTACAAAAATTAAATACTTTCTTCAAAACACAAATTTATTTTACCAAAAAAAACAGTTTCTTCAAAGTCAAACTTATTTTTACCAAAAAAACACTTTCTTTAAAGTCAAATTATTTTACCAACCAAAACATTTTCTTCAAAATACAAACTTCGTTTACTAAACAAAAGCACTTTCTTCAAAACACAAATTTCTTTACCAAAACAAAACATTTTATTCGAAGACAAATTTTGTTTTACTAAAATAGAACACTTTTTCTAAAACTCAAATTTATTTTTCTATTTTATTTTAAAACAAGGAAGCATGGTTTAATATCAAAGAAGAACAACCAAAGAAAACATGTGCAACACTCTAATTTGAACCTTTCTCCGATTGAAAGCATTTTCAAAAATATGAATAGTAATCAACTGTAATCGATTAATTTCAATCTCCGTATTTTAGCAATTTCTTTTGTGATTATTGATTTTATCAATTAGTCATTACTCGATTGATTGTACTTAATAACATTGTGTATTATCGATTAATCGATTAGCTTTCCAGTGGTTTATTTTGATCTTAACTATGCCTGTATATCACCACTGTGACAGTGAGGACTCAAGATCTTGAGAAACAACCAATGCATGATGGTTCTTCAAATAAATATGTTGTTCAAGTCATCAGACGTTACTGGAGAAAACAGAAAAAGCTCACACCTCATCGTAATAAACATTCAGCATCTTCTCATTCTGTTCCTTGAGCAATCGGATTAAAAAATGATGGCATATTTTGACTCAGACTGGCTCGTTTCACCGCCCAACCTTCTCTGCCCTACCCAGCTGACCAGTCAGTGAGTCTTACTGGCCAAGATTGGACAAATAATCAGTGACAATACTTTGTTGGTTTCAAAGCTCAGCATGTGCTCGAGGCACAATTGACCATCTTGTGAGTGTTCCTTTGTGTATCATCAACTATCTCTTTCAGAAAATTAATTAGTAAAACAGTGTATAGACAAGATCAAGGAGTCAGCCACCAAGCCTGGTCTGGTAGTTGGAGTTCAGTGTCTAACTCCTCAAAACGACCACGAATTTCTCCACCACCATCACTGGATCAGGGATAGTTAATCAATATTTTCAATACTCAACAAAATCGATAACAATCGATATCGAAATTGAAAAAAATTGACATCCAAAATTTTATGATTATCGATTATGGTACTATCGATTTTTTAATTAACAATTGATATTATCGATTATGATCGGTTTATTTGAAAAAGTGGTCTGAACTGCTACATGGTGTATCAAGGCATGTAATTACAATGTTAAAATACAGCTATTTCAAAAAAGGTTGTCTCGATCATTGAGCATTGGTGGATACCACGACCACATGGCATTGTGGTTACTCTTCTTTTCCGAGTCCGTGTGGATCGGATTTAAAGATATGTTTGACGGTTTTAGACCCTAATATCAAGAGAAGGCATAATTCATATTCGTTATATAAATACTCCGCGAGTTGAAATAGTTTGTGATTTAAAATAGCTAATTGCAAATAATTATTCGTTGAAAACGGGAGTCAACAGTACGGATGAATTAGAAATAGGATATTATAGTCATCCACACAAACAGAAACTTAACATAACAAGCGAGATTCATGGAGATTCATGCATATGGCTGAGGCACTATCTCGCGAAATCAAGGGTTGGGTAACTCTCTGGCTGGACTGTAGGAATACTGAAACAAGACAAACTGTAAAGAGGAAGGGGACAGAAAGGAACGACTTTGAAACGGCTGTTTCAAAGCTTCAAAATTTGGTCGTGAGATAGAACGTTATTTGGTTGTGATCACCACGCTCAGTTGAACTTGTCCGCTTTGATGAACAACATAACTTCCTTAACAAACTCAATTATTTTCTACACTTTTACTTGAACCGAAATGCACTTTAAACAATTGTAAAATAATCAAATTACAAATCCACTTTTATCCACAAAAACAAACATTTCTAGTTGCAGCATCCACACATTGTAACAAAACTAGATTCTCGTGTCTTCAAGTTTTTGCTGAGCAATTTCTCGAATTTGCATAAATAAATGCAAGAAACAAATCTATTCAAATTTGTTTCTGTCCTAACAAAACGAAATAAATTGGCGCAAGCTAGACTTAGCTTTGTACGAGTAACTCCGATTCTCTCCAGATAATACTGAAGAGTCGACATGACATATTCTGAACCTGTAACTCTATAAATATATTCGGCTATTTTATATGATCCAGGTAGCTTAAAATTGCTTCTATGATAATCAGTTCCTCAAGTGGAGTAAAAACAACACAACCGTATGGTCGATCACGCGTGAGCGTAGAATGAGTCACAGTGCGGAGCTTTCTCCGACATGCCCAGGTAGAACGCTGTCTCTTCAACACAGAAATTTAAAACTGGACTAACAAAATGGTATTCCACTGTATGGAGCCGGCATGTTGACTGTTGAAACATGCAAATAAGAATTCATCTGACTTGGAGCCACAATGCCATGCGGTTGCGGTATGCACCAATGCACAATGATTGAGACAACTTTTTTTAAATAGCTGTATGCATCAGCTAATCAAACTGAATTTCCAATGAAGGAGAATACCACTACAGTGGCTTACAAGTGCAAAACAAAACACTTTCTTTAAAACACAAACTTCTTTACCAAAACAAAACACAAATTTATTTTACCAGAAAAACCACATTCTTCAAAGAGACATTTATTTTACCAAAACAAAATACTTTCTTCAAAACACAAATTTATTTTACCAAAACAAAATACTTTCTTCAAAACACAAATTTATTTTACCAAAAAACACTTTCTTCAAAGTCAAATTTATATTACCAAAACAAAACACTTTCTTCCAAACACAAATATGTTCTACCAAAACAAATACTTTCTTAAAAACAAAAACTTATTTTACTAAACAAAAGCACTTTCTTCAACACACAAATTTATTTACCAAAACAAAACATTTTATTCGAAGAAAAAATTTGTTTTACTAAAATAAAACACTTTCTTCGAAACTCAAATTATCAAAGAAGAACAGCCAAAGAAAATATGTGCAACACTCTGATTCGAACCTTTCTCCGGTTGAAAGCATTTTCAAAAATATGAATAGTAATCGATTTGTTCAGTCAGTTCAGGATATATTCAAAGCACAATCGATTACCTACTCTGCATTCCTTTGTGCCTCATCAACGGTCTCTTGTAGCTGGAAAGACAGCTTGTAGATTTCTGGTATTTCGGAAAATGAACTGGTAAAGCAGTGTAGACAAGATCCAGGAGTTGGTTAATAAGACTGGTCTGGAAGTTGTTGTGAAAGTTCTGCGAGTCAACGTAAAAAAGACCAAGAATTTCTCCACCACAACCACCACCATAACAGTGAGGACTCAAATTCCTGAGAAAGAACCAGCGGGTACTGGTTCTTCTGAGACAGATGATGGTCGAGTCACCAAACGTAAATGTGACCGGAGAACAGAGGAAAAGCTTGCACCTCATCGTAAAACATTTCATCATCCGTTCCATTAATCGATTGGCTTTCCAATTATCAATTTTGATCTTAAATATGCCTGGAAATCACCATCGTGACAGTGAGGACTCAAGATCCTGAGAAGAACCAATGGAAGATGTTCAAGTCAAGAAACATAACAGGAGAACACAGAAAAAGCTTGTTTCTCAATGTCCCACATCGGATTAAAAAAGTGACAATTAACACTTTGTCGGTTTAAAAGCTCAGCATTTGCTCGAGGCACAATGGATCGTCTTGTGAATGTTCCACTGTGTATTATCAATTATTCCTTTCGGCTGGAAAGTTTTTTATAATTGGCTACTTTATATGCAGCAATCACATTTCTACTTTGAGAATGGCAGGTTTCACCGCTGCACTGAAGGAGGTCAACACTTGCAATTCACGGTTCCAATTAAAGTCAAGCCAATGCGCACTGGCAGTATCAATTTCAGTGAATTCAATTTCAATTGAATTCAATTTGAAATCACGAATCTACGTTTTGCTTCAAACTTATGCCATTTTCTTACCTTTTATTGGATTTTCTTCAAATAAAACGTTTTATTAACAGCAACATCTGTAGAATTTAATGACACATTTACCAATGCCCATAACACTACCTACTTTTTGGTATGTTGACGTAATTTATACGTAATAAAATCAGTACAATCTAAAAATATCCATATTTTGCCAAATGACCCCACATGAAAATTTCAGATTTGATAATAGACGTTAAGAACTTTGATTCTGCAAAACTTCATCAAAACTTTAGGCCAGTTTTTCGGCAAATTAGTATTGTTTTCCTATGCAAATTACGACCCTACCGCTACTGAGCCATTTCTCAAGAACGGTGCAAGAAACTACTTCTTACACCATCAGACTGTAGTTTTGTGATGGACAAGATATGTCAAAAACTGAAATCAACCGTGCCAGTAGCTCCCGCTTTAATCAATGTTACATTTTGTATTTTGAATTGGTGTTTTCGTAATACACACGCTCTTTTTGTAATTTTAACGTATTGGCAGCGTTGTTCATGTGGTCTTTTAGAAACAATGTATAAACTCTTGTTACAATTGAATCAACGGAGGTATCGTTCTGGCAACTTTTGTGATCTCCCTCTGGCTCTATTTTCTTTCCGTTTGTGCCATGGCTGAGTTGCTTTGAAAACTATTCAGAAACAAGAAGCATTTCAACACCCTTTGTTCTTGGTACAAAGGAATTTTACCAATTGACCCTTGTGTGAGCTTTCTTGTCCATCATAAAGCTACAGTCTAACGGGGTAAAAAGTGGTTTGCTTGCGCCGTTCTTGAGAAATGGTTCAGTAGAGGTAGGATCTTAATTTGCATAGGAAAACAAAACCTTGAAATGTCTCACTAATTTGCCGAAAAACTGCCCTAAAGATTTTGATGTAGTTTTGCAGAATCAAAGTTGTTAACGTCTATTATCAGATCTGAGATTTTCATGTGGAGTCATCTGGCAACATATGGATAGTTTTTCATTTTACTGATGACGTATGACATCAACAATAAAGTCCTACACGGTATTCAAACAATTGCACAGATTATGTGTCCAACTCTATTCAAGTTTGCACAAAACTAGATCCGAGTATTCTACGGAAATTTGCTGTCCTCCTCAGAGCCGAATTTGCATCAAAAGCTATTCACAAGAACAACAAATCTGTGATAAAGAAAGCTTCATAAGTAAGGCAGTTGTACAATAAACAACTTATTAAAAGGCCTGCAATACGTAAGTTGCTAAGGAAGTTGATTTTTTCGTTAAGCATATGCTCATACCAACTTTTATATGTAATCGAGCAATTTTTTGCACGATTCGGTAAAATATCAGGGCGAGTTTGGTCGAGCCATGGTTTGTTCTACGGGCCAACACTAAATTCGCTTCAGAAGGCATTATATAATCTGCCTCAATCGCCTTCTTAAATAAGCCATCCGCTCAAATAGTGTGCTAGGAAACACAGGTTTATATTCGTGTTACTCGTATTAGTCATTAGTTTTAGCATATCAGTTTTTATTAGATTTTGGAGAGATTGCGGGCGCATGCACTACGCTGTGATACGGCTGTTTTTAAATTCCAAAAATCTGCCACATCACACACCTGCTGACGACAGAATCTGACGTCATGGGACATAAATCAGAAATGGCGAGCGATACTTTTGTTGTAAAGTTTCTTAGAAATAAATTTTAGTCAACTTTGTTCTTCTTCCACGTTTACGCAAGGCCCCATTGTTCTAAGTTCATGCTATGAAGCCCTATGTATGACATGATCAACACAAAGAAATTATGTCCGAATACATTTGAAACCTTGTGATGATAGTTGATTGCTGCAAATTATTCTTCATTATTTTAATTCCCTTTGTTACGTGCTATGATTTTTCGACAATATCACAGAACTTTCTAGCATGACACAACATGGTATGATATTGTAGCGTGTGAGGACACCTATGATACAATACCGTATGCTTTTTTTGTATCATATAAAATTGTGTCATGTTGTAGAGTTTTGTAAATGTTCAAAAATTTCTAATTGTATCATTAAGATATGGTCCATGCTTTGCATGTCTATCGAGTTATGGATGTACACAGGAAGTTGGGAGGGCACAAGAGTAGCGTAAGAGTTGCTCAAGGTGCTTGCCAATTTCCTGTGATTGATTATATTGATTATATTGTCTCCCAGGTGAAGTCCCATCCAACATCCATAAAGCGTTCATACAGGGGTGTCCATTTGTTATGGAGGTCTCCAATGAGCAGTCCAAGATGCCACGACTATCAGCCCCTATTGCACCAGAGACCGTAATCGCCAATGATGGCGATGGTTTTGTGCTGGGAGTGGACTGCAGTGATGCTGATCCCCTTGAGCATGCCCGTTATGTGAGGCTGGCCCATGTGGATGCCCCAGAACTCTTCGCTACGCATTACATCAAGGCTGGCATACACACCCTCAAGCGCTTTGTTGGTCATTATAGCCTCCTCGGTCTATCACATCTTATGAATACCTTCACTTCAGGGATGGGAAATCTCTGTGCTGAGATCCCCAAAGCTGGTTTTCAAATCCCAGTAGATATCTTCGGCAGAGAAATTCAGCAGTTTTGGTTCACGTGGCAACAACCACCTACCACCAACGAAGCCGAACTGCTGTTGGGGATTACCGATCTGTTGGATGGCTCACAGCTTAGAGAAAGAGTAATGTCAGCACACAGCCCCACAGCAGCAACAGAAAATGAGCCATTCTTGCTGAACCTCAACGCATCTTTGGTTTTGATGGGATTTTGCTTTGTCTATACAAAGTACTGTCAAGACCAAAAACTTCTCCAGTTGCAAACCCTTGCAAGGCAAAACAACATCGGGCCAATTTGGTGTGGTCTCAACCGTCACTTGTTGGCAGGGGTCAATGCACCCTGTGGAGAAGACTCTCAGATGTCTGCAATTGCTGCTGCCACGAACATGGAGCACAACATGCAATGTGGCTATCCACTGTCAATGCAAAAGCAGATGACAAAGCACTGGCTGTTCCCATGGAACGAACGGAGGGCCAAGGCTCACGACTCACTGCTGCGAACTAGTGAGCCCTATGGCTTTGTCATTGAAGAGTAAGTAGCAATCCATATTAGTAAAGTAGCTATGGATCTTCACATTGTTCACATAGGAAGTTTAGAATGTCACAAAGGTTGAAAACATCACAAGATAGTAAGAAAGTAATGCAGATTAACTTATGTGTGTATTTTCTGGCTTAAGGTGTCTCGATCAAAAATACAGACATGCTCAGTGAAGTTTTATAAATGCCTAAAACTTTGCGAGATGTTACTCGATTAGAATCGAATTTTGACAAATAATACACAATTTGTATAGGTAATCACATAGATTGTAGTGCAATTTGTAATAAATCTGCACAAGTACATTTTTCGAAGACTAACAAAATTGCACGAGTGAAACGAGTGCAATTTGTGGTCTTTGAAAAATTTACGAGTGCTGATTTATTCCAAAATTGCACGAACAAACTATGTGATTACTTGTTAATCATACAGAAACAAAAATTTTGATTGACTTAACTTTGTGTTCGATTCCTTGTGAGTTGTGTGATCGTTTTGCCTGGCCCGCTTGTCGTATTTGCTTTGCTTTTTCCTCGATCGAATACTTCTTTAGATGCTCGTAAATTAAATGCTTCTTATCCTCTAGTAGTTGCTCCTTTGAATGTTGTTTTTTATGCACTTGAACTCGCATGTTGTTTAGGTAATTCTGCACCAATATTTTCAAATCTTTTCACTGTTTTATATATGTTTTGTTTGTACCGATCGCCATTTTTAATTTCTTAGCCTCGTTTCCATGCAAAGTGTAATCTCATTGGCTAGCGCTTCCTCGCTGGCCAATCAGCGTTCAATTTAACTTTTCTGCACTCAATTAAAAAAATCTGCACTCAATTTCGAAAACCTGCACTGTGATTTCTAATGAACTGCACTTCTCTCGACCAATCAGAACAGAGAAATTTTTGTTACTGTATGATTAAGTAAGATACAGTATGTGATTGTGCCATGCGTTTTACTCTCCGTAGAACGTTGAATGCTGCTTCCCGTAGGGGTCAAATGCCACAGATTTTGGCCATGATCAACACCAAGACACGAACGCCTATTCCTGCTCTGTTCCTAAACGTGAGTGAGCTCACTAAGTGTTTAATAACACTTGCTTTACAATATAAAATTAAAAAAACAATACATTGATCTATGACGCTAAGCGGAATTACACATATTTTGGCACAAACAAATATATTTTAAAACAGTTTGTTGTAGAAGGAACACCATGCACATTGTAATGGAATCATTCTATATCGCTACAGGTTGTCCTTTGTATCCCCCTCCCCCAACGGGGAGCTAGATCATGTTGCCTCCATACATTTCGAACCTTTCTATATCGCTACAGATTGCCCTTTGTATAGGAGTTCCCCACGGGGAGCTAGATCATGTTGTCATCATACACATGGTAATCGAATCGTGCTATATTGCTGCAGGTTGTCCTTTGTATTGCCTCTCCCCCTCTCGGTGAGCTAGGTCATGTTGCCTCCATACACATCGTAATCGAACCTTTCTGTATCGGTACAGGTTGTCTTTTGTATATGAGTTCCCCCCAGGAGCTAGATCATGTTGTCATCATACACATTGTAATCGAATCGTGCTATATTGCTGCAGGTTGTCCTTTGTATTGACCCCCCCCCCCCTCACGGGGAGTTAGATCATGTTGCCTCCATACACATCGTAATCGAACATTTCTGTATCGGTACAGATTGTCCTTTGTATAGGAGTTCCCCCCAGGAGCTAGATCATGTTGTCATCATACACATTGCGATCAAATCATTTTATATGGCTAACGGTTATCCTTTGTATTGCCCTTCCCCCACAGGGAGCTAGATAATGTTGCCTCCATACACATTGTATTTGAATCGTTCCATATCGCTACAGATTGCCATTTGCGTGGGTGTCCCTCCGGGAGCTAGATCATGTTGCCTCCATACATATTGAAATCAAATCATTCTATATCGCTACAGGTTGTCCGTTGTATTGTTCTCTCTCCCCCACGGGGAGCTAGATCATGTTGCCTCCATACATATTGTAATCAAATCATTCTATATCGCTACAGGTTGTACTTTGTATTGTTCTCTCTCCCCCACGGGGAGCTAGATCATGTTGCCTCCATAGACATTGTAGTCGATTCGTTCTATATCGCTACAGATTGTCCTTTGTATGGGAGTCCCTCCCCCTCCGGGAACGAGGTAATGTTGTCACCATGCACATTGTAATCGAATTGTTCTTTGTCGCCACAGGTTGTCCTCTCCTTCATTTTGTTGCTGCCAGAAAGCAGTAATTTTGAATCCTTGTTCCAGGCGGCGTCATTCCTGGCTTCAGTTGTTCATTTGGGCAGTTTCTGCGCCTTATTGTGGATGAGATATCGTAAACCTAATGCCAAACGCCCTTATAAGGTCAGTGCTATTAACTGCCTTAACTGTAAACTAATTGCCTAATACAGGGCTACCGAGACAATTATGTTCACTGTCTCACCTTGAGCCGGCAGATATGACAGGAATGCCAGAAAGGCAAAGGATCTCAACCATTTCAGTTTTTGAGGGGCAAAACTCTGGAACACACTCCGGTACACAAGTGGTTCTATCGTAAAGGACAAGTGCTAATTATAGTATTTTAAACATGCCCAAGTAAATAATTCGTTGATGTGTTCGTACTTCAGTTTCTTAGTGCTCAACTACAAAATTATTGAACGTATAGTGCGAAAAATTAGGACGCTTTCTGAAATGTCTATGTTTTGAGTGCAGATCTGGCCAAAGTTCTAGAATTTCCCAGCTGTTGCATTTTCTTATGTTTCTTGTTTCATAACGTTATCTTAAAAAAAAATAATCGGTATTTATACCAATTGGAACCATTTCTCGATTTCTCAAAATCCAAGATGGCATATTTCGGAGGTCACGTGACGTTAAAATTACAACCACTACATTATCATTCGAATGGAAATATCACGCGGATTTTTATTTTGTTATGATCCTCCCCCCTCCCACCCCCGCCAACCCTAGCTTGGCACTAGGAACTTCAACAAAGCCCTGTCTCAATGAGTTTTTTTACGGTCGACACCTAGGGGACGGAACGACGTTTCCGTAATAGAGTGGTGTCACCCATCGTAACGCTTCTAAAGGATCTATCGACCGTAATAAGTCTATTTTATGCCGCATATACCCAAAGATCGAACTAATGTGAATATGTTTCACCTAGCTAACGACGGGTATCGACAATTTGGAGAAATGCTATGAATTCCTCTAAAATTCCTCTGTGAGCAGTCAAAAAAGCCCGGACAAGATAGGATTATAAACAACATTTCCTTCTTTCCTTCCTTCCATTATTTCTTTCTTTCTTTCTTTCTTTCTTTCTTTCTTTCTTTCTTTCTTTCTTTCTTTCTTTCTTTCTTTCTTTCTT
>JAOCZQ020705810.1:0-16076 GCA_025434785.2 Epizoanthus fatuus | reverse complement strand
CCAAACTGCTCTATGAGTCTATCTGCCTAAATATTAACTGTCAGCTTGGATCCAGTAACTTGTAGTTGTATCAGTAGAGAAGAGGTGACAGACAACAACACCGTCATTAGCCTACTCTTATCAACAAGTGCCTGGGTTATTTTAAGTCCCCCGATAGAATGTCGACAGACAAGGCCAACGGCTTAACGGAAAGAAGGTCGCGAGGCGGGGAATTGAACCCGGGACCTGCTCCTTTGGAGTAGGAGATCATATCGACTGATTCAACCACGCTCACGCTTTGATTCAATCAGTTAAATTTGTTCTGACAGCTTTATTACTCGTTTACCGAATAATTTTAGTCAACCTTCTTTCGGCGTGCAAAGTAGATACTATTCTTGTGCACCTTTCAACAACGTTTTCATTGATTCATAGTTCTTCCTCAATAACCTGACATCGCTGGCAATCGGAAGTTGCTCACAAATAATAACAATACTGTCGATTACTTTAAACTGGCAACTTGATTCACTCTTCCCAGCTGTTAACGCTTTATATTCTGATCTGAAAATGATGGGTAGTAATCTGCAAGCACTTTGCAAATCTTGAGCTGAGAGGTCTGGTGAACAGTACCCGGATGTCATGTCGCAGTGAGAGGTGCAGCAAATGTACCAGCGTCCAACTCGGCAGCCCACTTTACACTTCCTTTTGGCCAGCCTTCTCTTCAAGTAATGTTCTCCGAAAAAGTCATCATAGTCAATGACTTTGACGGTGGAATCGTGTGTAATACCATAGTTACCAATGTGTGGATCACAGGACTGGATGATTCCGTAAGGATTTGCAGACAACGTTTGAAGGGCTTCAAAGACTGAATGTACAAAGTTGAATTTTTCTTCCACCGTGGGAACACGAACTTGGTACCAATTCTTGTAAACTATATCTCCGAGGTAGATTGTGATAGATTCGACTGTGTGCATAATATTCATTTTAATCAGCAGGGGCTTTAGACTATACTCAAAACATCGATGTAAGAATTGATCGATTTCATACATCTCTGGCAGCAGGTAATCTTGAATTTCCATTTCACTGCCGAAGACAAATTCTGCATTAACTGGGACCTTTTCAACGGCATACATTCCTCCACAGTAGCCATGGAAGTCCGCCGAATATCTGCTACCATTGAAAAGGATCATCATAAAGGCTTCTTGATAAATAATTAAGGACAGAAAATTCTTTGCTTCAACGTGAGTTACAATTCCATCGCCATTTCCATCAGCATGTTGTAGAAACTTTGAGGTTACTTGCTGGCATTCAGCGCAGCTACCAAATTGTTTCTGCATTACATCCCTCACTGTCATAGCAACGAGAGATTGGGCTTCGTCATCTGTGAGGTGAGATGCCTCCATGCCTTCAGACGAAGACGAAGACTCTTCAGCCTTAACGATCACTTGTCTTCCGTTCCACGTGGCTTCAAACACTTTCTTGTCTGGTCGTATTGCGAGACACTTTCCAATTTTCAATTCGTTCGTCTGGCACAGGTCTCGACACAAGGGTCCGGTTACATTGCCTTCAACAAATCCAGAACACTGGAACAAAATCAATCAATCAAAATCATTCAACCTACAGACTTTTTATCAAACATCGTGGGTTTTAAGAAATAAAATAAGTATTCGCTTCTTTCCTCGTGTAGAGGACTTACTCCTTGGACAACAGAGAAGAGTGGAACCCACCTTACTACCACCACTCTTACACGGTCACCTCGAACAAAAGCCCGTCTTTCCGCCCCGGCCATTGGTATATTAGGTACATATCACGGGGGGTCCACTATACATTCACCGCATATATACGTTACCGTTCTCTGCTGAATTAACAAATGCGCGATAGTTTACCGTGGTACCGTAAAATCCGGTTATAAGCCCTCCGCTTTGAAGCTCCCATCCCCACCCCCCACCCCCGGGTTATAAGCCCACTAGTTTAATAATGTTGGGGAATGCTATGCCCTCCCCCAAGCACTTCGTGCTTGGTTATCTTGTTATTGGTATGGTTCCCCAAGCATTTTGCGCTTGACAGGTTTCTTTATGGAAATAGCGCTATATAAATTATTATTATTATAGCAGTGTTAAACGTATGGATGCTAAAATCTAAAAATAGCATAATAGGGCGCCCAGCGTAGCCTATTAGCTATATCTATAAACACATGTTTTAAAAAATAATTATGGTTAAAAAATTAGTTTCGCTTATGTTAAAACTTTGAAACCCCGGGCAATATTAAGCGAGCTTGATATTACGGATTTCTGCATTTTCAACAACACCACTCTCCCTCTTTTTCCCAGCAGCATGTTCATTGTTTTGTCCAGGTCCCTCGACCACCCTCCTAGGACATCTATGATGATATTGTGCTGCTGAACTTCGTATCCCGGTAGCTGTCGTTTCAATTCCCATCTTAATGGGCCGTATTTGCTCGTCTTCTCTTCGTCCTTGCGGGCTCTGTTTCCGATCCATGTGCAGCTCATTTCCAATGTTGTCACTTTCTTGTTCTCGTGGTTTATTATGCGGGCATCAATCCTGTTTGCCCTCACCTCCGTGTGCTCAGCATAAACAGGAATGTCCCAGTACGCCTGGATTCCCTTGTTTTCGTGCACTGGCTTTGGTTTTACTGACGAGTACCATGGCGGCACCTCGTCCACGAGCTTGAGGTCTCGCAGGATTTCAAAGAACAGGATCTTTAGCGCTGCGTTGTGTCTTTCTAGGTACTTGTTCTGTGCCAGGGCGGAGCATCCGGCTAACACATGTGGAACGCTTTCTGTCGCTTTGCCGCACAGCCTACACATAGTTTCGTGGGCAGGGCGTGTCCGGGTCTTCTGGCTGTAATATGCCCGTGTTGGTAGCAGCTGTTTGTAGAGCTCTACCATCCCCGCGATCGTGTTCGACAGGCACGACTGCCAGTCTTTAAGCCATGCAAAGCAACTTGATCTGCTCAGATCGCCATCCTCCCATCTGGATTTGAACGATTTCCCTTGCCATTTCTCCTCTCGAACAACCTCTAGGAGCTGTTTTTCCTGGCATTCCTTCAGCTTGGCTTTTATCTTCTTCTCTGGCACTTCATCACCTTCATCAGTGTGGCATGTCGGCTCTGGGTGCTCAAGATTTAAACCCAGGCGAAGTTCCTTAGCGTATCTCACTGCGTCTTTAATAAGTGATTGGTACGGTGGCCCGTAAGTGCCATTGCACAATCGCGCCTTCTATTTTCTGCTCGCGACTTCTATTTTCTGCTTGCGACTTCTATATTTCTGCTCGCGACTTCTATTTTCTGCTCGCGTCTTCTATTTTTCACTCGCGACTTCTATTTTTCGCTCGCGACTTCTATTTTTCGCTCGCGACTTCTATTTTTCGCTCTCGACTTCAATTTTTCACTCGCGACTTCTACTTTTCTGCTCGCGACTTCTATTTTCTGCTCGCGACTTCTATTTTTCACTCGCGACTTCTATTTTTCACTCGCGACTTCTATTTTCTTCTCGCAACTTCTATTTTTCTGCTCGCGACTTCTATTTTCTGCTCGCGAATTAAATTTTTTTTATTCCCTAGTTTTATTTTCTACTCGCAACACTTATTTTTATTTTACTCGCGACGTCTTCTTTTTCTGCTCGCGTCTTATTTTTTCTACTCGCTACTTTTTTCCACTTGCGACTTATTTTTCCTGCTGGCACTTGAATGTGGGCTCAAGGACATGATGTTTCGAGCTATTTTAAAACAAGATGGCAAACTGTTTGACCGAAATTGCTTTGCTTCTCCTAGTCCTATTTCCTCGTGTGACTTATTGCGTTTTGCCAAACTACATCCCAGCTGCTGGACAAGCTGGCCATGCCAGTGACAGAGATTCATTGATTGCTACATATTTTAACCTTGGTCCGCCTGCCTATACAGAAATACTAGCTTTCCTCTTCCTTAGCCATGGCATTCAGCTAAGCCTGAGACAACTGAAGAGAGTGCTGAAGTCAAAAGGACTCTACAGGAGAAGAAATGCTAGCCATTTAACTAAAGTAGTTAATGCAATGGAAGAAGAGCTCAGCGGTAGCGGGAATTCCATTGGATATCGCCAAATGCATCGGAGAATCGTGGTTGACCACAGTCTTGTAGTAGACAGGGAAACTGTGAGAATCATTCTCAAGTCATTAGACCCGGAAGGAGTCTCATTGCGCTCAAGACGTAGATTTCGGCGTAGAACCTATTATGTTAAAGGGCCAAATTATATGTGGCACCTCGACGGTTACGACAAACTTAAACCATTTGGTTTTCCGGTGCATGGAGCTATAGATGGCTACAGTCGTCGAATATTGTGGCTAAGAGTTACTTGTACGAACAATGACCCAAGTGTGATTGCAGGATTCTATGTTCAATGTATCAAGCAAATCGCAGGAGTACCAAGAATTTTAAGAGGTGACAAAGGTACCGAAAATTCAAATGTAGCTGGTATGCAGCGCTTTCTTAGGAGACACTCGACTGATGCTTTAAGTGGAAGTGAAAGTTTCATGTATGGACGATCCGTTTCCAATCAAAGAATTGAGGCCTGGTGGTCTTTTTTACGAAAATCAGAGACTGGTTGGTGGATCAATTTTTTTAAAGACTTGCGAGATTCAGGACAATTTGATGAAAACAATCCTCTTCATTTAGATTGTATAAGGTTTTCTTTCACTGCTTTGATACAGGAAGAACTAACAAGAGTTGCGAGGCACTGGAACTTGCACAATATCCGTTCCTCCCCAAACACTGAATCTCTGCCAGGTCGTCCTGATGTGCTCTTCTTTCTTCCCGAGCTACAAGGTTCCTCAGATTACAAAATTGCCGTACAAACCGACGAGATTGAACTCGTTGAAGAAATGTGCTGCAGACAAACTTCCGAGACAGGTTGCTGTGAAGAATTTTGCGAGTTAGCTCAACTTGTTATGGAAGATGAAGGGCTCGAGTACCCGTCAACCCCAGAAGAAGCCTTATTGCTCTATACAAGACTTACCACCAGTATTGAAAATCTGCTTTGATATCAGTTCAATAGGCAATCGTGAGCGTCTAAAATCGCTTAATTAATTTTCGGTAAGTTTGTGATTGGAGGGGGTGGGTGGGAGTGAAGCTTCACCGTGCATAAAAGGAATTTCCAGCAAATTCAACAGCTCGGACCGAGGTTCAATTTGTTGTAAACGTTGTGTTGATTTATACATTATCTATACAAAACCATAGGAAGTACTCCCTGGGGCAGTCGATAGACAGGAAAACGAAGGAGAAAGTGCACGTGGTCAATTTTTCAGTTCAGTTGCAATGGGGTGGGTTAGGGCTTCGCATAAAAACACAAAACAAGAATAAATCAAGTCCAAGCCTAAATTCGTTAACCATCAGTTTATTAACGACAAGCTTTTTATGGCTCTTAGTACAAAAAAGCACACATGCTTGTAAAATGCGTTGAAAGCTTAACTGCACTGCCTAAAATCACGTCAATAAAAAGTACAAGTATACAGTAAAAACCCACACTAAAGAAACGACATTCATATTCAGTAATTTTATTATCAAATGAAAAAATCAAAACAAGGAAAACCAGGCCAACTATTTATCGTAAAATACCACTTGATTTCAATATAATACGTTAACGTCTTCTTGAAAAGCAAATTTCAAATTTGAGGCCGATTGAAAGGGTTCTTATTTAGGAAAGGGGGCAAAATGTCAATTTCTGTTTTTTAATACACGTATGTGTGGGTTTGTACTGTATCACTATATATTCCAAAGCTCTAAAGCTTTTATCAGCAACTTAAAATTAGAAAACCGAATGCACAAAGGTGCACACGTAACTGTGGCAATACCAAATATAAACCTGTAAATGTCAACCTTATCACTTAGTAGCAGATGCTTCAAAATATCAAACAGGATGCTCTTTGACTGGGATGCATTAACTGTTGTCGAAGAGTACTATACTGTGTCCCACTTTACAGAAATCACCATTTTGGAATTAGCATTTTCCTCTAAATAATGTCCATCTCCCATGTATTCGCAGTGAGGATGTTATTGAATTCCTCCCTTAACTCAGGGAAAGACTGGTAGGTTGAAGGAAGTTCTAGCACAAAACTGCATGTGTGTGCTATGGGCCTTCTTAAAGTTCCCTCCAGTGTCGTAAATGTGACTTGCATCGCTGGGAATAAAAGCAACTCTGAACCACTCACAAAACGCAAAAATTTTGATAGTTTTGTTGAATCCAGACCTTTAATGTACCGTTTCAGGTGTTTCAAGGTTTCTCTTTCTGCTTCGCTATTAAGTTCTGCTTGAATCCTTCCTATCACTTTACTATTAGTTGGTAGGAGCTGATCATAGATTTCATTAAGAGAATCAATAGAACTCACGGAAAACTTTAGCTGTCTTAAGGCTACACTCCAACAATCCACAATATACTGTGGTCGTTGTATTATTTCTTTGTGTGCTATCTCAGTAATTATCTTAACGATGTTCTCTTTCTTAACCACCTTCTTACACTCAAAGTCGTTCAACAAGTCAAGTACTTCTTCATCATCATTCTCCTTAATTTCGCCTTTGAGGCACCTGTCAATGACTGCCCGTTCACTGTCAGAGACATATCTCCTAAAAGATTCTATAAGCATAGCCTCAGTTATGACTGCTTCTCCAAATAAACAATATGCAACAAATGTTTTGGACAACAACAGTGGGAAGTACTGGCAGTTTAGATAACCAGCAACCAGAAGCCTCCCAATAGCCTCCCACTGCACGCGCTGATAATTATGGCGGATAAAAGGGATGCGTTCTTCAACCCCAAGCATCAAAGAATCATAAACATCACTCCAAAACAAAGAGAATGCTTCTCTAACCAGCCCACTTCCTGAACCCTTTTCCTTTTCACCCGCTTGGTCTATAAAGAACACCTCAATGTTCACACCACGCATACTTTCATCTGAAAATATTTTGATCATGTCATTCTTAACATTTAGCCTGTGGATTTCTACAATGCGGGTCGTAATTTTCTTAGTATTTACACTACATTCTGTATCTTCACTATCAGTAGAGGTGCTTGACGTTGGGTGGCTGTCGGCTGCTACTGGGTTTTGAAAATTGCCGAGTTCTTGTTGCTGGTCATTTCTGGTACTTGTGTCCTGCTTGGAGCCATTAGTTTCATGTTGGGAGTCGCTGGGCTGATCACTGTTGGAAGTAAAATGACTGCTGTTATCTTCAGAGCTGTATAACATAATGATAAAAAACTATTTTTACTATTTGTGTTGTTAACAGGGGTGAAATGGATGTGTAGTTGAGATACCAAATTATCAGATTTGTCTTTGATCAACTGTTTGGCTTGATCACAGTACTAGTGAATTCAGGTATCCGTAAAATATAATATGTAAAAGAGAATATATGCAGCTTAAGATTTGACTAAAAACTGTAAACTGATCTTCAAGAACTCATACTGGCCTAGTAATTTTGAGTCAATAGCCAACGGGCTAAAAATTTCAAAACCTACCAAAGATTAACTTCAGTGTCCATTGCTCTTGACTTGGGGCCATAATCTGATGGTGTATAACGCTGTGGGGCCTAAACAGTACGAGAACCGTTACAACTAGTCCATAAATCATACTTAGCTGCGTTGAACCAGTTTCAGTGACAGCACGTAGAAGACAGTGCAGTTGTAATAAATATAGCTGCAATAAATAGTTACACTGCATGTCATCATTCTTGCCACATATTTCTGAAAAGGTAGAGTTAACTTAATTGTATGTACTTTATCAAAATATTATAGCAATGTTATTCCCACTATTGTTACTATGTTATTACTGTTATATTACACAACAAATTAGTACAGTACATTACATGTACATTATATCATATCATTCACATCATATCACATCACATGTACATCAAATGTACATCATCACATCACATTGCATTCACGTATATTGATGCAGCAATATAAAGCAACATTTTCTGGGCTTTATAGGCCATTGCAGTGCCAAAGTGAGGTCAGACCGTTGCATGAGTAGCAGTCATTGGTATAACAAATTTGTATACCAGATCAAATGTCAAGTTGAACAGCATGGTGCCCAAGTGGGTCTGGGTTAAAACAGTCTAGGTGTGCAAGGGGTGGTCTTGGGCTAGTTACTGCACAAGATTGCATCAGCTCAGAACATGAGGTCGGAAGTTTTGTTGCTTAAGTTTGTACTTGGAGGTTGGCTGGTTGTGTTTCTACTGGAAAATTAGGTTCAGAGGCAAGTAAATTTGCATTATTAACATTTTCATCCAAATATCCATACATCAGAACATAAAAAATGAATTTGAGAGCACTGGATTTAAATAATCAATGCAAAACTTGATTTCTCAGATACTATTAGGAGTTATAATTATTTCTAAATGTCAACAACTGGAACATGAACTAGTGTGTAAAGCTTCATGAATAAAAAATAAACAACAAGTCATCAATGATCATGCATTATAAGTAAATACAAAATATTACCCTGACATTTCTTGTTGGCCTTGGAGTACACAGACTGTTGCCACTACCACAATCAACCTGTAAATTATAATGCCAATATACCGAGCATAATTATGTATAGATCATTAAATGGCGATGAGTGAAATTAGCAAGTAACTTGTCACTCATGGTATTAAAGCTCTAATCATTGTACATCTTTCAACAAAAGCCTTTGCATCCAGTGAATTGAAAATTAATTTCCACACATACAGTTGGAAATTTAACCCTCAACTTCCACCCACATAAACTGTACTGTACTGTGCTAGCTAATATGCTTGCGGTTATCATGGAGTTAGAATAGTTAGTAGTCTCTACTAACAGTTAAAATATACCTGTTCCAAAAACTCCAGAGGCACATCTGCTGGTTCTGGCAGTAAGCCACAGTCCTGATAGAAGCAAAGCATAATACTTTAGGTTTTGATCAGGCAATCACAAATTAAAATAACTTCATTGCATATGGTCGTGATTTCTGAATTCCAATGGACACTAGGTTTTCCTGGGTTGTTTATATTGAACAGCTTAATAATTGGCCTTATTTACTTGAAAGTATTCACACAGCAATGCACATAAAATAATATACTTCATGCAGTGCAGTGCCCATTATCTAGACTATCTATATATACTACCCTGAAGCACTCATTTTGTTCAGGTTATGCTGAAATACATTGCTTGAATTGCAGAATCACATTTAACTTTTAAAATGGCCAAAAACAAATTTCCTATCAATAACAATTATTCTGTACTTGCACAGGATTCTTTTCTTTCAATGATGTCTTCAAATGTACCATTTCATACACCGTGCTAAAATTGTTGATGCAGGGATTAGTCCCAATCCTGGGTTTGTATCAACTGGTGAAGGTGATATTGAGAGTGTATTTGGCAATAAAGCATAATGTTTGCTGACAGTATTTGTAGTCAAAGACATCTGGGAGGGTTACATTTCAGAAGATATTTTAATCACTAGGTTACTTATTTATAGATAGATTATATTTAAATTGTACTAGTTACCTTTAAGTGACTAATCTTGTTAACAAGTGTATTATTACATATATTTATCCATAGTTTTTAACATTATTATTGTAAAGTGCTTAGGTCAATTAGTGGATTTTGCTCTATAGAAGTAAAGTTATTATTATTATTATTATTACTCTGGAAATTGTCGACTTTATAAGCTATTCACTTGTCCGTAATAAGCTTAAACTCCTCAAAAGGTTTTTTCACAAAACGTTGGAAACGTTGTAGTTCTTCAAAATTGGATTAATGCGTGACACTCCAGATTGATAAGATACAAGAATGATTCGAGTTGAATGTTTTCCTTATTTCTGATTACCGGTAGGTTGTAATTATGGGACATACTATAAATAAGTCCAATACATTTATTTAATGAGTCAATAAATGTGTACGAAGATTGAAACTGCAATATACCAAAACAAAGGAATATTCAGTGTTCTTGGTTCTCTACAAGCTGCAACCTGTACAATCTACAAGATATGAATAATGTTGAAGCAATGTAGATCGATATATTGTATAAACAGTAACAAATAAATGTTCAGTCGGTAACTGTTACAACAAGTGCGTTAAAAGGTGACAAAATAACCAGCACTAAGACATGAGTGGCTGCTGTTCTCTTTTTCTTGAAGATGTTTCGAAGGTAGCCCTTTGCCTCACGGGACATATCTCTCAGGGATGACTTGACTGCTCTCAAATCCTGAGGTGTTACCACATCTGCATTCAGCTGACTCAATTCTGCTTCAAATGCTTGTTTAAGCAGTTGGGATTGCTGCAGAAGAGTCTGAAACTCTACAACATTCCAGTTTGCATTTTTGAGTTTTTCTTCAGGGGTCGATGGATTAGTGTATTTTTTCTTGTACACCTCGACAGCTTCCTTAAAACCACTCTCAAGAAACAACACATCCTCCCCCAACTGATCAACCCACACCTTCAACCTGTCCTCAAGCTCTTCACAACCATCATAACCTGCCAAACCACTCACCAAATGAACTCTACCATCATATACATCCCGTAACTCCTTCAACTTTCCATCTCCAAGATCTACATCCCCATTCCATACACCCTTCATCGACTCCATCAATGCTTCTTTGAGGTCTGTGGCATCTAATTTTAGCCAGAACCTACCCTTCGGATTTACCTCCTCAAGTTCATCAAATGCTGCCACCTGCAAATATATAAATATGAACAATAATTCAGCTCCCAAAATTAGATACATGTACACTTGATAATGGCTATTTCAAACTAAAAACTGTAAATACAGTTCTAGTTATTGAGGTATTGGGATATCAGAACAATAAAATCAATTTACGAGTTCAGCTATGTTTGAAAATCCATTGAGGAAAGGATGTTTTCTTTGACACAAGTATCTAATTATACAATAAAACATACTTATTCATGAACAATGTCATTGCAGAAGAAGTAAATGTTGATTTCTTAAAAAAATTACTGTAAAGTTAAGGATAAAAAACTTGAGTTGCCTAAACAGAAATAAAAATATTAACCATTTCAACCCCAGTCAATTTATCAACATCTATCTTCTCATTACAGTATGGATACAATAGTATGTAAACTGATAATAATAATTTATAAAGGAACTGATCAGGAAAAGTTACATGTAGTTCTCTCAGATGAATTACCATATTCTCTCAAACTGTTTATAAGAAATGTATAGAGACTAGTAAGGAGAATTTAACAACACATTATTTGTCGAGTTTGTCACAAAGTATTATAAATAATATGTTACCTGCACATCTGTATTTGAGGTAAACAATGACTTTTTATTTCTCCTTTGTTGAGTGGATTTACTGGTGCAAGGTACATTAACCCGAGCCTGCAACATTAAACAAGTAAACACTATTTTGCTTCCAAGCACTCAAATATAAATTTACTTGATATCAATCTACCAATCTGTCAATCTGGTTACTATGGTGTACATCTTGTCTTACTATAGACAAGTAGTGTTTTATAAAGGTAGCCATGGCCACAGGAGCTATTAAGCCTTCTTGCAAACAGAGTTTTGATAAACAAAGAAAACATGCAACAACAACAACAACAACAACAACAACAACAACAACAACGACTTTATTTTGTATCTACAAATATACAATGAAGGAGAAAAAAATATATGCAGAGTGTACAATGTAAGATACCGGCAGTCTGAAAAGTAGTATTGGACTAATCAAGTCAGACTGCCGCTATTTGGGATGACAATGTGTCGGTCGGATTAACGACCGCTGACCATAAACTAACAGTAACAAAAACTAACAGTTTGTATTCTAATGCCAGGTCAAAGGGAAATTTTCGTAAGTACTAAAAAAAAATTAGAAGGTTACGAAACCAGCCACCAGAAGTCATGCCCTTTTTCTTTTACCTTCATTGGGTCTCTGGAATCTTGAGGGTCCAGACCACTCCACATGGGCCCTGCCAGAAGTCTCTGGAATCTCTCAGGAAATTCAGTTAGCATTGTCTCATGCCATAACTTATAATCCTTTGGCTCCTCAATCTGAAACAGGAAACAGAATAATTGGGAATGACTGTCAAACAATTACCATTACATGCATGTGTTGAGTAACATGCCATTATTTTATGTATCCAAGTAAGATTGAAGAAGTCAGTCTACTTTAGCAAAAAAGGGTAACATCACTCTTTGATGTTCAAGTGGATTAAATTATTCTAAACTCACTTGGATACCAACTATCATAAATTTCTGAATATAAGCCCCCACCCCACAAATATAAGCCCACTCCGAATATAAACCCCTCAACTCTCAGACAGAAAAACACTTAAATTAATTTCTAAAATAAACCCATGGGTTTATATTAAGGATACATCTTCATATACAGAAAAAATACAATTAATATGATAATAGAGTTTCACATCATACATACATGTATTCTCATTTGTACATGTACATGGACATTCATTCAACTCTTTTATATAAAATGGAACATAAAACTCTAATCTTGCAAAAAGAGGTAACATACTGCACAAAAATTCATTTCCAAGCAAATGTACATATAGCTGAAACTAAGTATGCCATTTTGCATCCATGGCTTTTCATATAAGAACCACAACAACCTATCATTATATCTCTGATTGAAACAGATTGATCACATCTAGTTTTTGTCACCTACTTTGCTCTTGTTGTACTTTCTATAATATGCACCTATCAATGTTTAGATGGAGGTGGGGGAGGCCGGGCAAAGGATGGGCATTTGAACTCAGATAAGGATTTCTGTTCACATTCCCCAACCCGGGGCAATCATTGATGGTGAAATGAGTCACTTATTTGCTGTAAAAATTTGCCAGAATTTGATTAAAATGGTCAAATATCCCCACCACGGACAGCTAATCGCTGTCAAATCCCCCACATATGCTCGGCATCCCCCCCTCCCGCTTAACATTGATAGGTGCATTATTGTCATGAACATGTTAAAGAAAGTTACCTGCATAACATTTGTACAGGTGAAAAACTCGATGCAATACTGCAACAGCCCAAACGGCATCCTGTGTATGGGTATCAGTGGCCCAGATTTGTCTGGTCTCTCTACAGCAAGCCCTTGACAGAATTTATACACCAGATTGCTCTTGCTGGCATCTTGGAGCTTCAGCATTGCAGTCAATGATGTTGAAGCAAAGTCAGCTGGATTGCTGTCACTGCCATCTGCCACTGCGACACTCAAATATAACCTGTCCAGCAACACCTTCTTTTCTTCCTGTTTCAATCCTTCAACAAGCCCATTTATGAGATCCATCTTTCCTTGCACTCTTTTCACAAACTCAGTCACAATCTTACTGGACAGGTTACTGAATCGTTTTACTCCCTCCAATACAGCATCCTCCACTTCTGATGCACTCATTTGTTTAATCCTATCGATGATTTCGGTGGACAATCTTCTTTGTTGAGACTGTTCTTTGCCACCCTCTGGCTCTGTTCCATCCAAGTACCCCTCAACTGACAATCCAAATGCTTCTTCAGCTGCATCTACGGTTCCATGTAACCTCTTCAGTTCATACGTTTGCTTTCTTGCTGCATTATCTACATAGTTAAAGCAAATGAAATTACAATTTGATTTTCACAAACAAGTTGGATTAATTTAGTCTCGAAAAATGAGAAAATGAAATGGCAATAATATTCAGTTTCATACATTTCATGTCAACAAAATCTTCGACTAATGCTTTTTTTAAACAAAAACTATTTCAAGTGAACATTTTTAAAAGTAAAAAACACAATAAGCTAATTTATCTCCAGTACTAAATGTCACATAATTTTGTTAGAAAATAACACAAACATGTTGGAAATAACACGAAATAATTTATCAAAAATACATATAATTATTTTATTACTTGTCCTGACAATTTGGAAACATATTAACAGGAAATCAAGAAATTCAACTGACCTAAATTGAGACAGAAACATAAAGGTTCAAAGGGAAGCAAAGACAGGGGTAAAAGAAAAACATTTTCACAAAAAAGAGATTAAGAAACTCACCCGATCTTAATGTTGGAGATTTTGATGTTTCTTTGATATAGAACGCCATCTTGGCCCAGTAGCAGTGTTTCTCACCATATGCAGGCCAGTCCACTGTGCAGCTTTCACTGAAAAGTGCCACATACTCGATGAGCGCCTGCAGTTCTCGTTTACTCCATGACCTGGCTTGCCTCTTCGAGGGTTTCGGCGAGAATCTCAACTGCTTGAGTGGCGAAGAAGTGACTCCGACTCGGCTCCTTCTTCTGGGGACACTTCTGCTTGTGCTTGCCTGCTGCACATGTATAAACACAGAAACACAGATATTAGGTCTACAAGTTAAACCTGAATGTATACAAGCCAGCAACTATTTTTCTTAATCGAGCAATGAAAGTGACATACCTCATCAGATGAAGTGTACAACAGCGATTTTCGCGAACGTGGTGGTGTCCCAGTCAACAAAGGCCTCGCTTTCTTGACAGAAGGCTTGTTCGGCGTTGTGCCAGTTGAAATGTGCGTCCTCTTCCACGTTTCTTCACCATCGCTATCGCTATCCATTCACGCTGCGATGAAAATTACCAGCAAAGAACAATCAACATGATTTTTTAACTTTTTAAGAGCAAAATAAAACAAGAGTATGATGTCAGTGCTTCAGTCTACTCTTGAAGAAAGTCAATAAAAGGAATTCGTCTACATTTTAGCGCCAAAATTTCCCAAGTTTTAACGATCGCTCTTTCGGCTAAAGAAAGAGGCTCTGCTAGGATCTATATCATTTTAATAACAATCAGAGCTCATTTTATCATGTTTTGGTCATAAGGATGACAAACCCTCCAATGAAAGATCTTCTCGAAGCATTTGTTTGTAGGCGCTCGACCGTGTTGTTTTCAACAAAGCAGGGACAATTGAAGAGTCCTTCGATAAAACAATGAAGTTAGGTTCTTAGAAAAAACGCAGATCCCGCTAAAATGTGCGTAAAATAAACTTTGAAAACAACTTGTTACGAAACTGAAGTGAAATACCTTACCTTCTATGTCTATCGAGGAGGAAACCAACTTGAAAATTCGTCAAAATCGCATCAACCAGCCTTCTTCGCATCCGCCACTGTAAAAATATGCAACCTGTTTGTGCGCAAAGCATAATGGGATATGTGGCTCGTCCTTTAGTTAAGCCCCAGGTTATCCATAGCTGTGAAAGCCAAAGTCGTCAGTACAAAGGTTTTAGTTCGGTTATCAAACAGGCACCTTCTATTTCTGATTCTCAGTATCACAATATTCTTAAAAATAGTGTACAATTTGTGTACATTTTGGAGATATTGTTGGATAACCTGGAAAAATAGCTCTAATTAATGTTTAAAGACTTGTATTTTATATAATTGTTCATCCACACAACTCTCTGATCCACAGATATATGCAGGACCCTACAGAAAACCAACGCAAAGACAGCAGCAGGTAAAGGAAGTGGAAAACCATCTCAAAAAGCTTTCTGTTGGTTCATTGGTTGCAATTTCTTTATCAACTTGGAGGAAACACCAGTAATTGGGAAGGTCACTGACATTAAGGAGGACACCTTTACACTCCATTACTGGAAGTGCTCCTACAACAAGCCATGGGAGCCCCCCATAACATTGCCCATAAGCCCTGGGCAAATGAACTTTGAAAGCAGTGCATAACCCCCTTTGCAACTTTGAGTTTGAAAATGGCAACCGTCTTGGATCCAGCACCAAGAAGTACATTACTTGCAAAAATATTCAGATGATTTTAATTTCGGACCAAAATAGTGTCCGAAAATAAAACCGTCCGAAATTTGTAAGTGTCCGCAATTTTAATTAATCAGGTTTAGAACATTGACTTTGTAGATAGTTTTCATTCATCTTTTTAATTAATTGGTTTTTGAATAATTGACATCGAATATAAGTTGTACGGAGGAAACTTCTGAGCTCCATACTGTAAATGAGATACTTTAGAGACCTCTATCCAATTCTGAAGACCAACACGAGAGAAGCCATTTTCTCCACTCATTTTCAATGAACATCACATGCCTCACTCCCTCCAACCTCGGTTTCATGCCGTAAATTCGGTACCAGGTTTATGTGTCCAAACAATTCGAAAGAGGTCT
>JAOCZQ020695537.1:0-16194 GCA_025434785.2 Epizoanthus fatuus | reverse complement strand
ACCTATACGCTTTCAATGTCAGATCCGTTGGGGTTTCACACGAATCATGTTTTATTTTGTAGAAATTCTAGCGGAGGGTATCTCGGAATAGACCACACCATTGGAGCAACAACAGGAATGGCAAGCCCGCCCACAGGCATCACGTGGGTTGGCGACTCTAAAGTAACTTTTACTATCCCGATCGGATCTGCCATCGCCTATATCGGGATGATGACAAATTACAGTACTCATCTGACTGCTGACTTCACCCGAGTGATCAACACCGTTCAGGTTGAAGAGGGTGCAACTGCTACAAAGTACCAACGCTATGCTCCATACGGCTCAATTGTCTCAAAAGATGCAGATACAAATGCTTTGTTACCACAAGCTATTTTGCCTATGAGTGTTACTAAAAGTGGCAATAATTTGTATATTCGCGCTAAGTTCACAAGCACATTAGATATTATTCAACTAGTGGTAATGGCTACAGGCACAGCATTTACTAACGATACAGTTAATGTTCAAGGTGCAAGAACATGCAATAACACACTAAGCAAAACAAGTAATGTGGAAGCATGGAATACTGGGACTATGCTAGCATCACAAGGAGACTCTTCAACACCTCTAAAGTACAACGGTACATATATTGGCGGAAATCACGGTGCGTTTGTTGTTAAAGAAATAACAGCTACAGGGCATGGAAAAACAGTAGTTGATGTCGGCTCTGAGTGGGTGGACGGACTACCGCGAAAATGGTACTTAATGCGGGTAGTTGACGCTAACAAACTATGGTTTATTAGCGAGAATTTATCTGTAGCCCCAGCGTGGTCATTCTCAAGTACACTCACAGGAAGCACCTTAACTCACAGTGCTGGTGCAACAAATACAGGAGCAATCACTGTAGTGAGTAGTGTATCAACGCAATTATGGCCAGCTATCCAATCACAAACTAAAAAAATAATGCTAGACGGTATTACAGAAGTGACAGCTGACGGTACATATCTCTGTACGACTCTTGATATTGTTAATAGTTATACCATACCAAATGTTGCAGCAGTTTTGACATATGTTAGATCACTTGTTGGTAGTGCAACACAACCATCATTTATTGACTCGTCGATTGCACCTGATGTGAGCAGATGTATAACGTATCGTTACGCAGAAAATGGGTCATGTACAATTATCGACAGCGTTAGAAATTACAATCAACTCACTCTCGATTATTTTGGTGGTACACAAGCCGAACCTTTGCAATACACGGGCAAACAATTATGGCAATACATCCCACGAATGACACCAATTGTAGGTACTGTAAAAACATGGGATTTTCAAAGTCAAGAAAACATTAGTGGCACGTTTGAGATGTTGACAATTAATTCATCAAAGTTCACAGATGTTAATAACCCTCCTGATCGAATGGCACAGATTGTTAAAACATCTGGGGTGTCAGAATTTGGACTAATGATAGGTTTTAGTCCTGTGCGGTCTGTCGGTTTACCTGCAACGCGAAAAACTCTAATTAGTGAAAGCTGTTTTATATCAGCTATAAAAAAACAATACCTAAAGGCGTTGAATGGTGGAGGTTCTGCATTTACGTCAAATATTCTACCTGTCAATTCTGTTTACGATATTGTCGCGTATCGTGCCTATTGGAGTGCTGAAACTTGTCCAGAGGCAACATCATTTATTTGGTTTAGGGATGGTAAAAACATTATTGTGATAGCGGATTTTCATCAAAATGTTACTTGTTCAAAACTACCATTGCCAACATATTTTTCTGGTTTAGATGTTACAGTGATTGATAAAACGCCAACTTTAACGCTGCATGGTAGCGGCGTATTATCTAGCGATGGCTTACTGGTGTCAGTGACAAGTGGCTATGGATATATTGTTTTGAAGCTGTCATAGGGGTGTTTATACAAATGAAGAGATTAGTGAGGTTTGTATGCGTATAAAACTAGCAACACCACTTAGCTTTATTTTTAACTGCTTGTGCATCAAATGAAATCAAGTATGGTAAAGAAGTTGCTGCGCCTTACGGCTGGCAAAAATGGTGTTTAGAGCATAAAGAAGACAAGGATTGTTAATCTATAGGTACTCATACGCACACCATAAAATCAGTCCAGTCATTAATTGTTTTTGCTGCAATTTAAAAAATATTACATATCAAAAGTGACGTAAAATAAGACGTCACTTAGGATATATAAGCCTAGTTAGGTTTTTATTTGTTATCAATCTTCTTTAATTCCCCACGATTTCTTGCGTCTTTTAAAGTTTCATTACACTCCAAAAAACCAGTGCCAATATAATCAGTAGCTCTAATGTACTCTACTTCAACTTTGGCAGTATCAACAATCGCTTGAGCCACATTACAAACAGCGATTACGCGCTCTTTATCAATCGGTTTGTTTGCATCACAAACATCGCTTAAAAAGTTAAGTAAGTGCATTCTTACTGTTGTAATATCATTGCTTCGCATAGCTGATTACCTTGCTTTTGACTTTGCGTGTTAAAGTCTCAAGTTCTTTAACTTCAATTTGATAAAAATCGCGCCTTTCTTTTTCTAAGAACGCATCATCAAAAATCTGTTTTTTAGGCTCTTGGCTATCTTTTATTTTCTGAAAGAAGTTCGCCATTTGCTCAGGCTTAATCAAAAAATCACGAAAAGGGCTACTATCTTTTAAGTGGGTTCTAATCCGAACACCTTTTATCCCTGATAACAATTCAGACGGAATGACATAACAATCATAACCATCTTCAAACTCTTTACCGTATAACGCAAACAAAACATAAAAATCAGCACCATATTCTGTGTGCCACGGCCTTTTTAGTTTCCATACCCATTCATCAAATTCTTTTGTTTTTCCTTTCCTTGATTTTTGTGTAAGCGCATTTGATGCTTTGACATCAACAGTTGAATTACCTATCAAAAAATCAAAATTAGGATTCGAATAAATAACAGCGTTTACTTCAACCGCAAACGGAACAAGTTTTTTAAAAAGTGCCTCTCCTTTTGCACCAAGTATTGAAGTATTTGACGCTGACATTTGCATACGTTCTTCAATGCTTAGTTTGTATTTTTTAAGTACGCAATAAACATCTAAAATTGAAATATCCAAATTATCAGCAACTGCTTTTGCAGAGCCTAAAACCTGATAAAGTTTAATCAGGTTTTCTTGAAATTCATCATCTTGTTGTAGTTCGCTCATATAACCCTCTTAATTTTCACTACAACCTAACTCCGCATTTAACGTGGACATAACCCCAGCCAATTACTACGTTTTTTCGATATGTGGATTCCCATATCGGGCTTATATCTTTGTGGGGTTATGCCAGTTAATTAGGCGTTAGATGTTTAATTTTGTTTATTTTCTAATTTAAGCTCATCATAACGCTCTAACCCAAACGCCCAATCTGCATTTTTATCGTGCATTCTGTGCGCTAAATCACTAGGTAAAAACATCATCAATGGATGTACAACAACATTGTGTACAAAACTTTTTAACCAACTTTTCATATTCGTCATCTCACTGTTAAAATTCATCGCTACTCTTAAACACATCTAACTTCCGCATCAACAGCGACAAGTACCCAATCGCTTACAATGCAAATCAATAATCTTTGTGGGTACTTGCGCGTTATGCGATTAGTTAGACGCTTCTACCTGCCATTGCTTGTGCGGCTTTCCGTAGTCGCTCGTTAAACCATCTTCGTACAATATAACTACGCACAACACTAATTACAGTAAACCATGCACCAATCCATAAATTAGTCTCGAATGTCACTTGTATGCCGAATTGCGGAAATACGACAATTTGCGAAATAAGTGCAACAACAAACCCAATTAATGTATTAAAAACTGCTTCTATAAAAGACTGTCGTTTTGTTTGATTCATTATATTTCCTTAGGTGTTAGATATTAGTTAACCCTACACGCTTCTTTTTTGTTGTGTTCAAGTGCCTTTTGGCACTTGTAATTGTAATCCTCAGTTCCAGCGACACCATAGCCTACAACCAACAACAAAATTAAAATCTTATTCATTTGTGAATTGCTCCATTAGATTAAACGCGCCATTTTTTGCTTGTCTAGCTCAATCATCTTTTTAAGACGCTTGTTTGACTGCCACAGCTCAAATGTAATAATGAGACACATGGCCAACAGACCAATCAAAACTATTTGCAGCATTTTCTAGCTCCTGTTCTTTTTGTGCGATAGCTGCCAAGCCAATCGCGTGTTCAATAGCTTTTTTTAACTGTTTTTCGATGCGGTCACTAGGGATATGAATATCTAGCATCTCGTCCCCATCTTCATGTACAACAACGTGCAGGCTGTTTAAGATTGTTTTAGCATCGACATCATGCTTGCCGTTTGGCTTGGTGTAATGACATTCGCGGCTATAACTCCAGAAATCATCGAAGCCTTCTGTGACCTCAATCTCAGTTTCGTGATAAGCAAGAAATTTGCTTTCGCCTACAGTGATAATTGCTTGGTTGTCTTTTAACGACATAACTTCAACTTGATAGCACATGGTTTTTATCCTCTGGTTTGTTTGTGTATAAGCTGATTGTAAAGACTTCTCTTTATTGTGTAAAGACTTTTATTTACTTTTATATGAAATAATTTTAGAATGAGTTATCAACAAAGCGAGGCATATATGCAAACAACACATATAAAAGAGTTTTTGGCCAATACAAGGCTAAAAAAAACAGAAATAGCAGAGGCTTTAAAAGTCACGCCACAGCATTTAAACGACACAATCAGAAAAGAGATTGACGTTTATATTGTGCATGAGGGGGACAAAATCATTGACAGCTTTTTAAAGCGCAAGTGGGGGAATGTATTATGATTATTGATGGTTATGTACTTGTACAAACATGCAAAGAATCGCCCGAACAATATCTTGTTTACAAAGATGGTGAGCAAGTAGCATACATCAGATTAAGACATGGCTGTTTGCGTGTTGATGCGCCCATTTGCGGTGCTAAAGAGATTTTTTATACAGAGGCTTGCAAGGGCGATGGTCGTTTTGAAGATGATGAACGTATGGCATTTTTACAACAAGCGATTGACGCTATAAAAAAACATTACGATGTGTGAGATGATGACTTTTCTTGTTTTAAACGTGGTTGGCTTGTTGGTGGCGTGTGCGCTGATTGTCGGTAGTAAATAAGAAAAGCCGCGTAATGCGGCTTTTTTGTGGGTGTTAGATTAGTTTTAAGGCATCGAGGAGTTGCTGTTGTGTTTCTGCTTTGTTCTCAATAGCTGCCATGACTTTATCATCAATACAACCATCAGCAACAATATGTACCACCCGTACAGGTTTAGTTTGCCCTTGTCGATGTAATCGTCCGTTAAACTGTTGGTATAACTCCAATGACCAATTCAAACCAAACCACACAATAATACTGCCACCATGTTGAAGGTTAAGGCCATGTCCAGCCGATGCAGGGTGGGCTAATAGCATCTTGATATTGCCTTTGTTCCATTGTGCGATGGTATCAGGGTTTTTATCTAATACCACAGCATCAGGATAACGCGCCTGTAAGCGTATTAAGTCAGTTTTGTAGTTATAAGCAATGAGTAAATTTTCATCGCTATTTTCATCAATAATGTCATCTATTGCGTCAAGTTTAGCCGAGTGTATTTCTGTCCAGTTTTTTAACTCGTCTGTGTACATTGCGCCGTTTGCGTATTGCAATAATTTCCCTGCAAGTGTGGCGGCATTATAAGCAACAATCTCATTATCATTTATCTGTATCAAAAACTCACGCTCAAGCTGCTTATATTCGCCCATGCGTGATGCAGGCAATGACACTCTAATCACGGTATCAATACGCTCTGGCATCTCTAAATAATCATCTACGTTTAGCGAGATAACTATATCATCAATCAATTTATGAATGATTTTATCTGCTGATTTGACGGGCTTAAAAGAATAGCCGTTATATGATGCTTCAAAGAATCGTTGTTTGTACGCGGTCATGCTGCGTCCTAGTCGCTCTCCACTATCAAGCAAGTACATTTGTGACCATACGTCTAGTAGGCCATTAGGCGATGGTGTGCCTGTCAATTCTACTAAGCGATTGGTAAAGGGGATTGTTTTGCGTAGTGCTTTGAATCGTTGGCTTGACGCGCTTTTGAAGCTGCTTGCTTCGTCTAAAACAATCATATCAAATTTCCAAAAACGAGTATAAAGTTCATCTTTTTTAAGATGTTCAACTATCCAATGCACGTTTTCACGATTGATTACGTAAACATCGGCTGTTTTGTGCAATGCGGCAAGTCGCTCTTTTTCGCTACCTGTGACAATGCTAAACTTTAGGTGTTTGGTGTGTTGCCAGTTGGCAGCCTCTTTATGCCATACGCTATTAGCTACGCGCAAAGGTGCAACAATCAGCACTTTAGAGACTGTCATACTGTCGATTAGGTCAACGATAGCGGTTAGTGTGGTGATTGTTTTACCTAGTCCTAGTCCTGCCCATAACGCGCATTTAGGTGTGTTGTAGATGAAGTTAACCATTCTCTCTTGGTATTTGTGCAAGTCGTTACGCGATGGCATAAACTTCTCCAATATCATCAATGACTAAAACAGTATGACCAAGCGAGCGCAACAATTCGTGTTCGTGATGCTGTAGAGGCGTTGGTGCTTTGCCTTTGGTTTTTAGCTCAACAAAGAAGGCGCGGCCATTGGGCATAATACACAGGCGGTCGGGTACGCTTTTGCGGTTAGGTGATGAAAACTTGTAAGCAATACCACCTAGTTTAGTAATGTGACTAACAAGTTTCTTTTCTAGTTCTGATTCTTTCATAATGATACGCCTGTGCTTTTTATGATGTTTTTAGCTTCTTGAATATAAAATTGATAATCAATATCTGTTGGCAGTTTGTCGGGATAATCCATGACAGGCATAGCCCCATCACTTTTAGGTACTTTGTTGTTGTTTTTGGCGTAGTGTATCGCGCTATGGGTGCTTGTTGAGTGATACCATCGGATTGACTTGCCAATGTTTACGCCGTCTTTTGTCGCTCCACCTTGTACGGTTCGCAAGGTTATAAATTGGCGTATGTCTTGACACTGTAAAATTGTATCTTTGATAGGCGTTTGTTTTGTAAGATAAGCAATAGCCGCTTGTACACAAATAGCGTTTGTCGGATTTTTGGCAAGACTATTAGATGCGAATTGCCCTTTGCCTTTCACTTTGCCGTCAGGTTTGACAGCTAAATAATTGTTGACGTTGATTGAGTACAGGGCGCGATATTCGGTATATTCCATTGTGAATATAGTGTTTAGTTCAAACAGTGTTACTGTGTCGCGTATTGCTTGCACGTTATCACGCTTGCACAATATGACTATACCGTCAGTATTTGCGCTTTTAACCTTGCCTCCTGCATTGGTTATCATCTCAATCAACATTAACAGGGTTAATTGACCTGTGATTGTGGTGTTAATCAATAAGTCGGGCGAGTATAAAAAAGAGTATTTAGAGCCAAACTTACCAAACGAACCATTGACTGTAATTTTAAGTGAATCAGCAGTCACAGTGTCTTTTTTGCGTTTAGCTTCAATACGCCGATTCACGATTGATTCGTAAACTGTCAAAAATTCAGGCGTTAAATGTTTTGGGTAGTATTTACCGTCAATGATTAAATACGGGTAATAGCTGGCCACGTCAACGTCAAAAAGCAATTCATCATCTTGTGCAATGACAGTTTGTGCTGATTCGCACGAGTGAATACCACCTATGCCTAACTGATAGTTTGCACCATCAAACGATATTTTAGTCAGTAGTTCGTCTGGTAACGCCACTTGACCATTAGCACCTACAACAAAATCCACACGCTCAATCATTGTCACCAAGTCATTAAATAACGGGTTTTTGAATGTAATGTGCTTAGGCGTGGTGTATTTGTATTTTGTACCTATTTTCACTGTTGGGCGCGTACAGTCTATATCTTTGGCTTCTAATTCGTGCTTTATGACACTTTCGGCTATTTGCGCGTCAGATTTAGAGCGTAAGTCGATGTTGTATTGTTTGCTCATTTGCTCACGCAAGGCTATTTGAGGTCGCAATTCATCGTACAAAATGCGCGTGACTTGTAAGTCATTATGACAGTAGTGGCGCAATACTTCGCGCTGTTCGGGTGTGATGGTTGCGTTTGGCTCAATAGGCAATTCTTGCATCTTTGGCGCGTGTAATCTTCCGCCATAGATTTTAAGCGAGGCTTGGCCAATGGGTAACGGCATTATGTCGATATGGTCAAAATGGTAATATTCTTTAATCATTTTTCTTCTTTGATGTATTTCCCACTTTGGCGTTTCCTCAAAAAAAGTTATGAGGCCTTCTTCCCCCCTTGTTACCCAACTTCCGCCGTTAATAATTTCATCACTTATCTGTTTTATATCCGCATTGTTATGGCCACTTAAGGCGGCAATTATGAGGGGCATATCGTAGTTTGATGAGTTAAAACCAAGTGTCGTGTGTTTCTTGAGTATTGCTGATACTGTTTTGCTGTCAAAGTCTTGACCATCGAAAAGCTCAAAATCTCTTATCTTGCCGCTATCTGTATCAAGCATTGATACTAGAAAATAGTTTTTATAAGTTTCACAGTCTAAAATTATCATAATTGGGGTGTCCAATTTAGTTATAAAAAAGGCGCATTGCTGCGCCTAGTGGTTGTTATGGTTTGACCTTAAAACTCATCATCTAAGTCTTCAAAATCATCAGCACCATCAGACTTACTGCCAAACGCTTCGCCGTCTTTTACGAATTGGATGGCGTTTAATGACGCTAATACTTTTTTGCCGTATGAATTATCCATCACCCATACGTCAATACTAGCGTTTACATAGCAGCCACCGTATAAGATGTTATCTTCTTCAACAATAGGTGTTTTGTCACGATTAACAAGCGTAGGGCGTTTTTTGGTGTTGGCTTTAATGCAAACATGGTCAGCATAGCCTTGATACTCTTTGTCGTCACCGTCAACGAGAGGCATCTTAAAGCCTTTCGGCACTTTGCCTTCGCCGTATTTTTCAACAAGTGCGGCTTTACAGGCTTGCTCAATAGCGGTTACGGTTTTTGTGTCGGACTTGGGAATAAGAAAAGTAGCGGCATATTTGCCAGTATCTTCGCCAGCGTACACTTCGGTTTTGAAAAGACTAGGAAAAGACAAACGGACGTTTTTTAATAAGACTTTCATGGTTTTTTACCTTTTTGGTTCTAGGGTTTTTAGCGTTTAGACGTATAGTTATCTATACGTCAGGGTTTATATTAAACGCTTTAATCTAAAGCGTCAAACATATTTGTATTATTTAACGATGGTCGTTTATCGCATGATGGAACAAGAGTCGGCTTGCCTTCTGATTTATTGACTAAACCATCAAGCAATGACTTTTTAGTTTTTAATAGCTTCTCAGCTTGTGCTGGGCTGATTAGTTTTTGAGTGAATAACTCATCGGCTGATAGCTTTTCAGACAATACTTTTGCTGCCTCATCTTCGCTTATCCATGAGCGAGTAGAGCGACCTTCTACCAGTTTATAGCCGTCAAAACTTTGACCACGATTTAACATATCAAAGATGTGAGACTCTACAGCATCAAGCCATGATTTAATCAGCTTAGCGTTGTCTTGAATCACTTTTAGTTCTTTATCTGTTAGCGTGTCGGGTTTAACATCGTCTAGCTCGTCAAAGTCGTGCATGATGATTTTATGGGTATGGTCAAGCAATGCTTTACAAGTCGCTTTCGCTTTGCACCACTGACAAGCCTTGTCGCTTGGTGTGCGTGGTGCATCATCTTGTAACGCTTCTTCTGCTCGTTGTTTTGCCCACTCTGCCCACTTTAACAACTCGGTGGCACTAATTGACCATGAGCTATAATTCTTAATGCGCGGTTGATAGATGTGTATTACCACCGTATCAATGTCATAAATAAAGCTATATTCACTCAATACACCAAGCGCATAAAGCATTCCTTGCGAGTTATTTTCAGCATCAACAGGTACACCTTTGCCATATTTTAAGTCAATAACATGTACTGTATTGCTTTTGCTATCAATAACAATCGCATCGCTTGTCCCAAACCCATCTGGAATCCACTCACTAAAATCGACACGTATTTCATAAAAATGATGGCCTGAGAATGATTTAACATACGCAATATAAGCGGCGATATGTTCGACCATTTCATCATCTACGGTGTAACCATCTATTTGTCGATTTAGATAATAGTTAGGTGTTACGTCTTCAGTCAAACAGCGTTCAGCTAGTGCGTGGGCTGTTGTACCCTCCATCGCATAAGATGATGATGTGTTCGGGAATTGAGACTCTGCTTTGACAGAGCCAGTACAAGCAAGCCAACGAGCCGAGCCGCTTGCACTAAGTTTTGCGTGTGCTGTCATGGTTTAGTCCTTTGTTGCATCTGCAATCATTGAATAACAAAGATTGATTTGATTATCGGCCAGGTCACCAGTTTTACGCGCTTCAAAATTATTAAGCATAATTGACTTAATAATGTCACGATTTGCCACGTTGCGTTTTACAGCTTCTAAACAAAATGCCTGTAATGACTCACGAGTCATATTTGGAGCTTCTTTTGCCACTTCTGGTAAAAATGTTTCTTGTTCAGGTTCGGGAGTTTGTTCGATTTGTTGTGGTGGTGTAGGAGCTGATTGGCTATTAAAGAAACGCTCAAAATTAGCGTTTAACTCGTTGATTGCTTTTGTCAATTGACTGATTTCTGTTTCTAAGCTCATTTTGTTTACCTTTTTGTTTGTTTGTGAAAAATCATAGTACCATAGTTTAAAAAAATAGTGTATAGTTTTTATACTTTATTTTTTTTAAACAACAAACAGGTGTGAATTATGACAACCGATGAAGCAGTAAAATTGTGGGGGGGTCAGACTCGTTTAGCTAAGGCTTTAGGTATAACACGCGATGCTGTGCATAAGTGGAAGCAGTACCCTCCGATGGATAAACAATTTCAGATAATGGTTTTATCAGGTGGGCGTTTATCAGTCACTTACATAAATGAAAAAGGACAAAATAATAATGATGAATAAATATAAAATAGCGGTGTCATGCGGTCGGGGCATGGGTATTGTTAAAAACACTAGCAAAACATGGGGTGATATTGTTAAAAAATTATCGGCTCATGTTGAGTTAGACAACAAAGAAAAGGCGGGCTTTTTTGTCGGTGGTGCGTTTAGCGGTGAACATCGTGTTGATGAAGATTTAATTTGTCGCTCTTTATTGACTTTAGATATTGATAAATACACTGGCACGATTGACGATTTAGAGTTTGACTTGGATTTGATGGGGCTTGGCGCGTTTGTGGCTTATAGCACTTATTCACATACGCACGATAAGCCGCGTGTGCGCTTAGTTTTGCCTTTGTCGCGTGATGTGTCAGGCGTTGAATATAGGAGGCTTAGCGAGGCGTTCTGTGCGGCTCACGATGCGTTTACGTTTGATGAGTGTTCACATAAGCCTAATCAGTTTATGTTTTTGCCGTCTTGCCCTGAAGGTGGTGCGCGTTGGTCGTTATCGGGTGAAGGTGCGGCTGTTGATGTTGATAAGTTTTTAGCGATGGGTGGTGGCGGTTCGTCTGTTTTTGATAATGTGACGATAGAAGATGATGATGAGGACTTTACACGCGATTTGCCGCTTAATATGTCGGATGATGAGGTCAACGGGTTGTTGTTTGCTTATCAAGCAGAGGGGCTTGAGTATGACGATTGGCTCAAGGTTGGCCAAGCATTGCATCACCAATACCTGGGTGAAGATAAAGGCTTTAACTTGTGGGTGTCATGGTCGGCATTAAGTAGCAAACATGATGCGAGAATGATGCGTAAAAAATACAACTCGTTTGGTAAGTGGTCAGGTGTGCGTGTGACTATGGCCAGCGTGTGTTGGCACGTCAAGCAGCAAGGGGGTGTTGTTGCATCGGTGTTTGATACTTTACGCGCTGAGGCGCAAGCGGTGGCAGGTTATAGCGATTATTTGGCGTTAAAAAAGCGCATTTGTGCGATGAATGAATCTGTATTACATGATGATATGCGTTCCACACTTGCCGCTGATATTGTTGCAGCTTGTGGTAAAGATTTGGGATTAACTAAAGCTGAGGTTAAAAAGGCGTTTTGTTTTGGTGGTAGTTTTGAAAAGTCGGGCGATGTTGTGGCGGCATCACCCGACTGGCTCAATGACTGGGTATATGTCGAGAAGTTATGTGAGTTTGCAAACACACGTCTAAATTATAGCATAAAGCGCGAGGCTTTTAACGCTAAATACAATCGTATGGAAGATGTTAAAAATGCTGAGATGTTAGCTAGTGACTTTGCTTTGATTAAGTGTGATTTGTTGACAGTTGTTGACAAAATGTATTGGCCTAGTTTTGGCGTGACGTTTGAATATGATAACAAGCTCATGCTCAATTCTTATGTTGATAGCGGTTATAAATCGGTGACAATTGATGATACCAACAAACACGCGATTGACTTGTTTTTAACGCACATTAGCAACGTTTTGGTAGATGAGCGTGAGCAACGGATTTTATTAGACTGGCTTGCTTATGTTGTACAAAATGCTGGTAAACGTATCAACTGGGCTATTTTGTTGCAAGGGGCGCAAGGTACTGGCAAAAGCTACTTTGCTAAGGTGCTTGAGTGGGTGCTTGGTAGCAATGCTAAGAGTCTTGACCCTAGCGCATTGGGTGAAAGATTCACAGGGTGGGCGCATGGGGCGGTGGTAAATATCGTTGAGGAGATACGGATTAAAGGTGATGACAAATGGCGAATTATGGACAGGCTAAAGCCGTTTATTACTAATAGCATGATTCAAATTGAGGAAAAGGGGCGCGACCATCGTACAGTACCAAACTTCACAAACTATCTGTTATTGACCAATTATAAGGACGCTTTGCCGATAACTAATGATGATAGACGTTTTTGTGTGATGTATGGGCGAATCCAAAACGAGACGGAATTATTTGATTATTTTGGCGGTCGTGATGCAACGAATGATTATTTTGAGCGTTTGTTTTTTGAGTCAGAGAAACACGCGGGGGCAATTAAAAGTTTTTTGTTAAAGTACAAAATAAGCGATGATTTTAAAGCCAGTGGGCGTGCACCTGATACCAATTCAAGACGTTTAATGATTCAAGCAAGTGTGTCACCTGAACAATGCACAGTTGAGGATTTAATCAATAAACATGAATGCGGTGTCGTAAATGGCCGTATTTTGGACGTAACATGGTTAGCTGAACTATGTGAAACTAAAGGTGATATGCTACCACCTACACGCACGCTGGGGCATATTTTGTCAGATATAGGGTACTCGCAGATTGATGGGCGAAGGGTTTATATCAAAAAAACAAATACTCAGCATTACGTTTGGTTTAAACATTCACCTAAAAACGACAGCCAAACTGTTAAAAAAGAGGTCATATTATTTTTTAAAGGTGATTTTGACGAAATACCGTTTTGATAGATGTTGACAGATAAAAAAAATTAAGTTAAGCTGATTATCAGCTTAACTTAAAAGCAAAACGCCTAATTTTTAGGCGTTTTTTTTTGACTAGACCAATGAATTATAAAATTAGCGCAATAATTAGCGCAATGTTTAAACGTAAGTTATTGATTATAAAACGATTAGCGCGGTTAGCTTAAAAAGCGCAATTTTGTCATTCCTTATACACATATAAATATATTTATGCGTATATAAATATATTTATCTATCATGTGTGGACATTCTTACTTTATTGCGCTATTGCGCTAATTTAATAAAAAACATTGGTAAAATCAATAACTTACACAAATTAGCGCAATGTTACATTGCGCTAATCATTGCGCTAATTTTCAAAACATTGCGCTAATTCTATAAATAGCCTAAATTGACAGTATTGTTTTTTACATTTTGGGCTAACTTAACAAAAGCTATTTGCTATAATCGGTTCAGCGAGGCTAATTAAGTACGCCTATCAACCAGTACGACTCACTGGGCTAAAACGAGTCAACAACTAGATGTGCTTTGGTCATGTTCCAAAAGCGTGATTATCGTTCCAAAAGCGATTGCAGAGTGCATAGCGACCACAACAACACGATTTAAACTAATTTGCGGCTAGGAGGCATCTGAAAGTGGGAGTCATTCACCCATTGCCGCAACTCATTTTCGAATGCCTTGAATGAAGGTGCAAAAATGACTACAAAGCTAGACTTAAAAAAAGCAACAATCAATTCAAGAATTAGAAGCGGGTGGACACGCGAAAAAGCAGAGTCAACACCGTTGCTTGTTGTACATAAACTAAAACTTAATGACGTATTAAAAATCGAGGCCGAAGGGTTAAGTCTTTGCTCAAGTGCATACATACTTGGTGTGAATACTCCTGCACTTTGTGCGTTTATTAAGCGTCATAATTTGTCATGGCGCGGCAAACGTCCGTGCTTCAAAAAAGGCGAGAAAGACCCAAATTCTAAACTACAAAAGTCTATCGCTTTAGGCGTGAACAACATGACGATACATAAACGCATGGAGCGTTTACAGTGCAGTTATGACGAAGCTGTTGCTATCGGTAATCGTAAATTTACACGAATTACAGACGAACTGATTTTAAAAGCGATTGAACTTAAAAGCAGTGGCATGACGTTAAAAGATACCGCAAAACAATTAAATTGTGATGCTACATGGCTTGGTAAAAGAATTAAGGGGTTTTTAAAAAATGAATGATTTGGTCAACAATCCAAAGCACTACACGCAGCACCCTAGCGGTGTCGAGTGTATCGAAGTTACGGAACATCTTAACTTTAACCGTGGCAATGCTATCAAATACGCATGGAGGGCGAACGATAAGGGGTGTACACGCGAAGATTTTAAAAAATGTGAGTGGTATATCATTCGTGAAATAAAACGCTTAAATCGCGTTAATGATGTGCCTAGCTACGCGAGTGAATTAGACGTGGCTTATACTAAGCTTTATGATTATTATTACAAAGACCATGAATTTGATAAACGATTGTTTGATTTTATCAGCAACATGATTCATGGTGACCAAGATGCGTTAGCATATGCTTTAACAATTATAGATTCGTGGGTGAGGGAGCTAGAGCAAGCAAAAGAGATTACATCACTTAAAAACGAATTAGAGCGCGTTAATAACTTTTTTGAAAAAGTGCCAGACTCACGAGATGAAAAAATTGATGCACTTAAGCGCGACTTAAACATCAAGCATCGTGAAGTTGCAGAGCTCCAAAAACAGCTTGCAATTATGAGCGAGGAGTACGAGCGTGTAACTGAAAAGCTAGAGACTAGAAAAGAGTTTGATTTTTTAGATGCTAGAATTGATGCGCTACCTGATGTTTTTATGCTTGCTAGTCTTGTGCAGTTTAAGTACGTGCAAACGATTAGCGCGGTGAATGAGCGTAATTTTGTGGTAGGTTTGGCAGGTGGGTATGAAGTCTTTGGATTGCCCGAGCAGTACGATGATTTTATTGATAAGTATTTAACGTGGTTGGAGTCGAGATAGCAAAATGGATTTAATGTTTTGGTCGGCTTGGGGTGGATTGTTTTAGTTAATGAGTTATCAACGAAAGCATGGTTCACTCAGTCAATGCAAAATCAGATTTAGCGTTTTGTGTTAATACAGAATCACGAGTTTTAAATGCGCATATCAAAATACTTTACATACAGCGAGATGACAGACAGCGATTATGCAAAGCGTCATTTTATCGACAATACGCCAAATATAAATGAGTTTGAGCAGCTCAAGCGTACTGCTAAAAAGCTAGATGCGGTGCGCGAATTACTTGATTGTCCCGTGATTGTCACAAGCGGCTATAGGTCGGCTAAGGTCAATACTGGCATAGGCTCAAGCATCAAAAGCCAGCATACAAAAGGCGAGGCAGTGGATTTTAAAACGCACAAATACACGCCGCGTCAGATTGTAGATATAATCAAAAACAGCAACATTGAGTACGATCAGTTGATTTTAGAGTTTAATTCGTGGGTGCATATCTCATTTAAAGATAGCGACAACAGAAAACAGTTTCTTGTGATAAAATAAAGGTATTCTCTGGGCAACGGAATGCTTTTATACCCGACTAGCATCGGATTTTTTTTTTGGCCTAAATTGACTATTTTAATTTTGTTTATTTGGTGTATTATTAAGTGGCTATAGTTCGTTATGATTTGTATGTGTGTTGAACAAGAAAGGCTATTGGGGG
>JAOCZQ020685312.1:0-16206 GCA_025434785.2 Epizoanthus fatuus | reverse complement strand
TCCGCCGAATGTTGTTGAGCAAATCTTTATCATTTTATGACTCCCAGCAGTAATCTCTCTCCAACTCCAAATGTTCTTGCTTTACAGTTTGAAGAAAGCTGTTGTACTGATTTCGAGCTTTATTTTAAATATGATCTGGGCTAAAATGCCGGAAAATGTTTTTACAGAATTTCAACTACACAAACTCACTGTTGAAAATGACTCGCCGTCCTTTGTCACGGTTCATGACCAGAGTTAAACTTACGAATGAATGCTAATTATTAACTTATGCTAATCCAGCTGTGATTTCAATTCCCACAGGCACATCACTTGTCACTTTCAAGCTTGAAATAAAACTGATAAACAAACGGACTGCAGAAACACAGTCAGCAAAGTCAGCCTTCGAATAACTGGTTTGTCGGTTTTCTGGGTCAAATGCTGTACTTTATATGAGCCGAACTAAATTACAGGTTGAGAACTATTTGGAAAACAGACATTTATAATTTGTACTTCACAACTGCAACATGCTCAAGTTTCGAAAATTACAAAGCGAGAGTCCTGTATTTAACTCAAGAACTGGCTCCGCATGTTTTGTGGTTTTATTGCGGTTAAGATTATTTCTAAGAAAAACGTTTGTCGACGGGTGTTGAGGTATTTAAATTTCTTATATTAAAAAAAATGATGCTACTATGACTCAAAGATCGAAGCTTTGATGTGCTTTATAGACTGCGAGCCGTCTCTTTCTGTTCCTCAGCACTGAGCAAAATGGAAACAAGCGGCGCCTCACTGATTGCAAAATAAACAGACGATTAGCCTCCTTCGCAGACGTTCGTGGCGCTCGTCACCCTTGTCTGATTCATTTCTCGCTCCACCAACGCCTGCTGAACCGAGCGGCACACTCATATTGCTTTACGAAATAAATTAGTTTCCTCGGAAGCTGTTTCAGATCCTGCTAAATTTCTCCACGGGTTCGTTTGTAAATTTTCTTGTATACTTTTTTATCTGAAAACATCCAGTAGAAATTATTTACTTTTATGTTCCGGGCGATCGAATGATGCGGTTTGTTTATGAATGAAACTTGGACTTTTATACTTGGTCAGACTGGAACCGTTCAATAATCTTGATGCAGCCGGTGCAAAATTTTCCTTAAATCTTAATAACTGAAATTAATTCGTAGCATAATCCACATAAAAAAAGAATCACGTATGTCCAATGGTCATGAAATGTATGTACTGAAATGCCCACTATTTCACAAAGATATAGAACGAACGTCTGCGAAGGAGGCTACAGTCCATGGTGTGCGTAATACAAACTGTATTGGTGAACATTAAAATTTACGACATTGATAGAAAGTAAATTTTAAAAATGGCAGATGTACAAGTTCTTTTCAATTCTTTTATGAACGACTGAAAACATAAAAAAAAATTCCTGCTCCGCTAGGGCATGCTCCACTTGGGCTGAAAATGGCACTACTCATGGCCAAAATAAATAATATGCCCTCCTAAAGTCATGTTATTGATCTACTAACCGCGAGATTGTACTGAAAAAGTCTAGTCACCAGAACACGCAGTATCGCCAATTGTCACATGATTTTATTTACATTTGTTTTCACAACCAAATATCTACATCATTTAATTAAACAACTAACAAATACCCTATACAATTTCTATTGTACCTCTCATCCTCTGTAAATAGTTTAGTGTCCACACAAAATCTAGTCTATGGTTTTGGGCGATGCACCGGGATTTGTTGTGCCGACACAAGAGAATAACCAAACATAACCAAATTAAAATCATACACTAATTACTGTGAAACCGGCTCATGTTAATCGCTAATAATTCTTAAATTGTGAAGCGAACTTCCAATTTTGTGGGAATCCAGGCAAAGGTTATGAAGTTTGTATGCTTGTTTTTAAAACACCATACTGGTAGCGAAAAACTCCAATTTTATGAACAATTACAAATATACACAACAAGCAATTATACCGCGTTCAGACTGGTTACCAAACATGGTTATGTTTAGCGTAAAGAACTTTAAATTTGTACTGTCACATGTTGCCGCATTTTCACCGGCTTATAGAATATTAAGTTTAAGATATATAGACAAAGCAAATAGCTAATTCAAGTATTGAGACAGTCTGGACTATTCAAATATCGAAACGTTTTCCAAACATGATGAATATAAACATGTTAAGAGTCTAGTCTGAACACGGTATTAGAGCCAAAGCTACAGTAAACGGGAAAAGGCTGTATAAAACAGGCACCAATAAGATACTTAGCCATATTTTTCGTGTTTTAAAATCCTACTGTTCCTTCAAAATTTTAGTAAATGCAATCAAGATAAAAGAAACATTAAGCTACATCAGAATATTTAGTAAACTTAGAATGGCCAGTATTTATTGCTGCCTGTTATATCGAGCCTTAAAAGGTCGACGCAAAGCTTCGTCGATTGCTCTGGTACATTTGGTCCAAATGCTGTGCTGCTCAGCACTGGGGCAGGTAAAATACGAAAAAACGAACCTCTCAACTAATCGAAGCTTGTTGGGGTCGAGGGCCTCCTTGTTCTTAGGGCCCCCGCCTTTACAATTTCTATTGTACCTCTCCTCCGCTGAAAATATTTTCTGGACTAAAATAGTGGCGAACTTAGTTACTGAAACATTCTTTAATTTAGTGTCCACACAAAATCTAATAAGCTCATCGTCAGGCTCCAGTTCATCAACTTCCTCCTCTCCCGATGTTGTGGTTATGGTACTGCTTAAAATTGAATGTGATTGTGGAGAATTTACAGTAGGCTGGCCATTCACAATTTGAAAGAGGTCCTCCTGCCTCTTCTCTATCATCGAGAGTCTCAAGATTATAAAATCTAGTTTAGAATGAATACCTTGGCCAGGGGTAGACGGCAGGGATGATAACGGCGATAGTATGGAAGACTCGGAGCGGCACGACAACGGCGATAGCACGGAAGACTCGGAGCGGCGCGACAACGGCGAAGACGGCAGCGAAGACGGCAGCGAAGACGGCAGCATCCAGGACTGACCAGAGCGGTATGATAATAGCGAGTACGCTGGCGAGGACTGCACTGAAGTAGATCGGCTACGGGTTGACAGGGGCGAGTTGGTTTTTGAGTGTTGGTCTGAACTAGGACGGCTATGGACTGACAAGGGCGAGTTGGGCGGCAACGATTGTCTTGACTCCGGGCGGCTACGGACTGACAAGGGCGAGTTGGGCGGCAACGATTGTCTTGACTCGAGCGGCTACGGTCTGACAACGGTGATCCTGGAGGTAGCTCAAAGTCAGGCGCAGGGGCGGCATTTCTGATTAAGGCTGCTTTCTAAAAAAAGAAATCTGAATCAACCACAGGCGAACCAAGAGAATAGTTGAGGATATTGTATACTTAGAAAATCTAACTATAGAACCCCTCTAAACCCTCTTGGTGGGCATGTGAATCAACATGACTTCGTTCCGTCCAATTCGGTCCGAACTCATACTCGTGATAAATTCGTATGATTACAGACCGACTGATTGGACTCCACTCTGTCCAGTTACCATTATTTATATAAAGAACAGCGAGACTCGAATTTCACTACTAAAGAATTCCAAGACTGAGGCGAAACTGAAAGTTCTATTCTTTGTGCAAATTCAAAATTCTGAACAACTCTTTAACATATTCAGTGCAGGTTCATTCAGGGTCCAGTTCCTCAAAAGGCAATTAGCACTAATTGAATTGGATTCTGTGCTTTAAAGACTATATCGGCAATAAGGACGTTATTAAAGCTCAAATGGCAGTTCATTCTGCATTTTATACGAGTTTAAATTTGTGCTTTTGAAACAACAGAAGAACAATGAGCTTCAACCAAAATTGTCTGGTTCTTACTGAAAAAAGTGTGTACATTTCTCAGAATCTACAATGTTCGATTATCTTAGCATGTTTACAAAACATAATATATATCTCACTCGAAATATTTATTTAGAACAAAGCTAGTGTTGATTTGAACGTGGATAGAATAGATTTTGTTTGTCAATAATTTCCCCTTTTCAGACTTGCGTGTTCGTATCTCGGGTGTGTCACCTGATAAGATAGGAATGAGCGATCGTGAGTGAAAAGAAGAAATTTTTTGTTGGGAATAGTAGGAAGACTGCATGGAAACAAAATATTTCAATTTTGAAACAAAATCCTTTATTTTCAAACTTACGCATTCTTATCCTGGTCCCAGCCGTAACCGACTTTGTGAATCCATCGAAAAACAATCTAACAGAATGTCAGAAACCTCACTATCAATAACATTACTATGGACTCTCCCCCTCCTTTCTCCAAATTTATCGTGAAACGAACGTGAGGCAGATCAAGGACAAGGAATAAAAATGATTGGCCGGGGGAGGGGGGGGGGGGGGTTAAGTTGACCTGAACCGGCCGGACTTGGAAATCGGCACCCTACAGATAATTCAATGGCATAATCACAAAACCTTTACCCTGAAAATACTACAAGAACCAAAGACAAACTGATCTTTCACAGTGCAACTTGCGTCCATCAAATGAAAGCTGTAAGAAACATGTTCTTGTGTATTCTCACCTTATATCAAATAACATTTCCTACAAAAAATACCATACCCAACGTCTTGTGCCACTTTTAGAATGTAGTTCTGAACTCTTTACATCAATTCTATTCAGCATAGTAATACATTATATCATATTATTCCCCACACATAATATTTCATTACCGCGAATACTATCCCGACAGTTATAATAAACAAGGGGGTGAGTCAGAGAGACGGTTTTCTCATCGCAGAGAAGATGTCACCAATGCTATCTGGAAGAGATGTGAAGATCGCTCGCAGAGCCTTCCAGAGATATAAAGAAGAGTTCGTAGGTGGTGGTCACACCTATTGAGGCAAGGTAAAAAATCCGAGGAACAAGAAGGTAAAGAGCTATCTGGAAGAGCAACCCAGAAATGAACACGAATGAAAGAAGAGAGCGGACTTAGTCTTATAAATATTCTCTCCACTTGCACTAGGTTTTGTTCATGGCAGACGAAAGTAGAACAAAGACCACTTCTTCATCTTGCTGCAAGGGTTGGCTTGCCATGGCATATCAGTCAATTGATTAAACATGGAGCTGATGTAAACGAAATCTCGACATTTGAAGAAGATAACGAATCAACACCCCTTAATATTGCTATTGCGCACAACAGTATTGAAGTTGTTGATTATCTTATTAAGCAAGGTGCTGTGGTCACAAAACCAGATTGTTGGAAACTGAATGCAATCCATTATGCAGCAATGAAAGGCACAGCGAACTTGCTTGTTCGACTCATGAGGGATAATCCAGATCTTAATCCTTACCACTGGGAACCACTTACTCTTCTAGATCTTGCAGCAGGTTCTGGTAATACGTCGGTCATGTCTACACTGGTCCATGTTGGTGTTAACGTGAATGGTAAAGGTTTTAGTAAGTACACGTAATACTACATATTTATAGGCCAATTCCTTTAGTAGGACTGACTTTAACGAGGCCTAATCCTCCGCATTTTAAAGGCTTAAACAGGTCTTCCGGCTAACAGTTTCTATTTTACAACCCCAAACAAAGCCAAAAACCGAACGATTGAACTCGGTTATCACCCAATCAGGTGTGTGTGTACGAGCTAGGTACGAGAATTTACTAGCTCGGAGGACATTTACAATGAGGGTTTTTCCAACCATTGATAACTCGCACGTTTTCCATAAATTTAGGGTCTGGGTTAATTTCCCTAATTGAGGTTGCCAATTCATGATGTCTAGGTCGCCTTGCCCGAAATAAACCCCAGAAGTTTAATTGGGTTACCCACTTAAATCCGAAAGGCTTCCATCGGACATGCTTCCAAGATCCCAGCCACATTGCTTCTGTTTTTGCTTTGTTTAGCTTCACACCCGTTGCACGTTCATAAAGGCTAATTATATCAAGTATGCAATTGACACAAGCAATGTTCTTTGCAAATATTGTTGTATCATCGGCATACTGAGAGGAATTGAATTGTTTTCCGGAGGCTCCGGTAAGATGAAATCCCTCTACGTTTTGATTTTTCCTAATATTTATAGCCAAAACTTCACTAACAATGACATATAAAAGAGGGCTAAGCGGGCATCCTTGTCGGACCCGCGTTACAACTCTATTGTGTCCGTTAGAAAGCCATTCGAAATTATGCGGGCGTGAGCATTGCGATACAGGACTCGTATCCATGTTGTCAAGGATGGTCCAAAACCAAACTTCGACAAGGTCCGATGGAGAAAATCTCTGTCGACCCTATCAAAGGCTTTCTCTTGATCCAGACTTAAAATAATCCCAGTTTCTCCTGTTTTGTCCACGTGATCTAAAATGTCCCTAATTAGATTAATATTATTTGTCCAGAGCGCTTTACTTCGAATTTTTGTCCCATCAATTTCTTTATCAACAATAGCACGCAATTGGTTTTCGATGGTGTGGATTTCTTTTATGACCGATCTATCACGTTCAGCTTGTTTTTAGCTCTAATCAACGCATTTGTCAAGGTGTTGTTTTCTTTAAACAAAGCTCAACGTTTTAGCTTTCCAAACCTTTGTGTTTCAGATTTAATCTTGACTTTTGTATTCTCCCACCAGGATCTTTTGTCATCATAGTTGCATTGTGTCACCTTCTCAGTTTCTAAAAAATCTGTAATCATTTTGGTGTGTTCGGAATCAAAGAGTAAGGAGGTGTTAAACCTCCATGTTCCCGGTCCACGTTTAGGAAATAAATTTGAAGTCAAATCCAAACAAATAAAGTCGTGATCTGAAAAAGAAGAAGGGGTAATAAAACAATCTGCAATCGATTTTTTTCGAGATTTTACAAGATTTTTTTTGTGGCGTTGCTATCGAACCAAGTAAACCCAGTTTTGTTTTTATTTCGATCCCTCCATACATCGAATAATTTAAAATTATTCCAAATTTTCTTGAGCTGTTTTTTCCCAATGAAACCATTGTGTTTAACGCCTCCAAATTTATCAGAATCATTTTCCACACAGTTGAAATCTCCCATAATTATTAATTCGCCTTCAGAAATAAAAAACTGATGAAGAGATTCGAGGAAATGCACTCTGTCTGTGTGGTGGTTAGGCGTGTAGATGATTACCAGGTTAAGTTTCGTGTGACCGCATTGAACCAAAACACTTAGAATTCGTCCTTCGCTATCTTTTTTTAAAGCAAATTACATCCCCTTGAAATTTGGATTTAAAATACACTGCAACTCCCGCACTTTTGCCTATACTAGGAGACCACAAAATCGAACCATCCCATTGGGCTTGAATTTTCTTCTGCAAGGTCAGCGAATGAACATGAGTTTCTTGAACCACGAAAATCTCGGCCGGGGATTGCTTAGCATAATTCAAAAATTGGTCACATTTTCGAGGGCTTGCTAGCCCTCGCACATTACAAGATAATAACTTGAATTCTAAGAGTAGGTTCAGCCGGTCGAAACAATCTTCTTCTTAATTATCGGAACATTCTTTTTATCTGATGTTTCCTCATCAGAGTTGGATCCTTTCCTCTTAAGGTCGACGGCCTTACCCGAAGGAATACGAAGAGGTTCCGTAGTGCGTCTGGCTGGAGGGCCAGAGTCTGGCACGGTCCTGTGAATGGTCTATGTTGTCTGTCCTTCTGCTCGTTCTGCTTTTTCCTCCGTTGGGAGGATGACCTTGCGTTTGGGCGAGGACAGGCATTCTGATCAGATGAGCTTGTGGACGGGAACAGCTCCGGCGTGGCTTGGTCCATCGAATCATCCGCTGGTTGGGATTCCGGAATCACTTCAGGCTTGTTTTCCGAGGACTGCTGGCCTTTAGCGTCAACCTCTTTCATGGCAGCCAAGGCTGCCGCCTGGTGGGTCTCTCCGGCATTTATCAGGCCGAAAGCGCATTCTCGTGACAGGTGTGCCGCATTTTTGCAGATCCAGCACGTGTCCGCGTTTGGGCAGTCACACATTAGATGGCCTAGTTCGTCGTAGTTGTGACAGCGCTGTAGTGCACAGCGCGCTGGCAAATGCTCTGTCGAATTGCACTTTCTGCAAGTCTTTTCCTGTCCTTCATAAAAGATATGGATAGATTCTGACCCGACCTTGACATAGGAAGGGATGTTGCTGGCAAGTTGCATGCGGACAGTGCGGGTCCCATTCTGGATCTTTGTGTTCCTGTGAAAACAGCGACGAATTTTATAAACCTTGCCAAATCTGACGAGGCTGGCTATTATAGCAGCATCCGGCAATTCCGGGCTCGCATCAAAAATGGCAACATATGTAAAAGGTTGCATATCATCATATATGATGCAGACCTTTCACTCTCAGTTCCGTGTGTTGAAGGAAGACATCGCGGGTCTCGGATTTGTCAAACGTTATCACAATACTGTTGTGGGCGGCCTTGAACTGGACTGCTTCTACATGTTCGGATGCCATACCCTCATATTCCTCGTTCCATACAGAGTCGAGACACTGCAAGAGTTGCTCCACCTGGGGCGCCTTTCCTGAATACGCAAGGCAGATCGAACGTGTCTTCTGCAATCGCACATGGTGCTCCTTATCCTCTTCAGGGATGCCCCAAACATCCTTGAATGCATCATTGTCGACTTTAAAAACACTGTTGATGTATCGTTGAGCCGGGCGGGCGGCCATCCTAGATCGCTTCTAAAAATTAGGATGGCAGGCTCAGGGAAAAACCAAGATTTTGAAACCGGAAACAAAAGGCTAATTTAGCATGAAAGGTGACATTTACTTGTGAACCTTAGCCAAAAGGCCGAGATTTTTTATGTGTCGTGGCGATGTCTAACGGCATGCACCGGTGGACGTTATTCGTGCCGCAATGGAGGATGGCGCATGCAGGGTCAGAGGTGGCTTCCTCTACCCTCCACAGGAGGTTTTCCACTCTATCTCCCCCGATGCTGAAATTTGCAACATCGAGGGGTTCAAGAAGGTCATTCCAGATCTCTGGGAACCGATCAAAATTCTTAAAGATAGAATCGCCCCAAAGAGCTACGCTTGAACGTGACGTTTGGCAATATTCCTCGTGGGCGCGCCTCCAGGCTTGTGACGCTCTTGGGCAAGGTGGCAGAATTGACTCCCACCAGATCTTACCTTCGAGTGAGAAGCGAGCATTACTTTATTAGCCGATTTAACCCCCATCAGGTCTTACAGACTATCCTTAAGTAGCCGAACTATGGTCGTGAGCGGCAGAGTCGAGTTATGCATTGTCATTTTGTTTCTGCTAAACCAGATATTATACAGAATACTTGCTATAAGTCTAATGGCCGATTGTCGGTCTTCTTTTTAAACTTTCACAAATCTCATAAAAAATACAGTTCTCGGGGTGATACCTTTTTTACCCAGGACTTTGCAGAGATCTTGTTGGAAAGCTTGCCAAACACCTGTGACCCTTGGGCAGTAAAGGAAGCAGTGTTCCAAAGTTTCCAGTCTATTGCAGAATTCACAGGATGGTGATTTTACCCGGTAATGCCAATCATACATAATTTTACGCTCTTTGATTGCCCTGTGCAGGATCAACCAAAGTACATCTATTTGGCGGTTGTTCTGATTTGTTCTAATTGAAGCCCACAGATGAATCCAGGAAATGTTATCAATTTGGTTTGACCAAAAGCCTGTTTTATGGATGCTTCTGTCCAGTAAGATCTCATAAATCTGTTTACTCTAAGAGTCTGTATGATGGTTAGGCGCGTAAATATTTACAATATTGAGTTTCGTGTGACTGCATTGAACGAAGACACTCAGAATTCGGCCGTCAGTATCTTTTTTGAAGCGAATTACATCGCCTTGAAACCTAGATTTGAAAAAAACTACAACCCCTCTGCTTTTGCCTATACTGGGGGACCACAGAATCGGGCCGTCACAATGGGTCTGAATTTTTTTCTGTAAGGTCAGGGAATGCACATGAGTTTCTTGAACTACGAAAATGTCGGCCAAGGACTGCTTTGCATAGTTAAAAAAGGTATCATATTTGCGAGGGCTCGCAAGACCCCGCAACTTTGAATTCTGAGATTAGGTTCAAGCGATTGATACAATTTTCTTCTTTAATAAAGGCAGCGTTATTCTTACCTGATACGTCTTCATCTGAGGTACCTTTCCGCTTTAGTTCTGCGGCCTCACCTGAAGGGATGCAGTTAGGAACTGTAGCTCTTCTAGAAGGAGGACCGGAGTCTGTCGCAGGTTTACGCGTTGGTTGACTGTGTTGTTTCGAAACTTGCTCCTCTTTCTTCCTTGCTCCTTGAGAGGACGATCTTGCATTTGGACGGTGGGTTGTCTGCTGCGGGGTGGACGGAGGAAAGATATCTGGCGTTGATTGATCCATGGTGTCTTCGCTTTGTTGCGGTTCTGGGACAACTTCGGGATCTTTGTCTGTAGGTTGATTATCAATCTGTCTCATGGCTGCTAAAGCTGTCTTCTGTTGCGTTGTACCAGCATTCAGTAGGCCAAAGGCACATTCTCGAGTCGGATGTGCTGGATTCTTGCAAATCCAGCACCTGTCCGTGTTCGGGCAGTCGCGCATCAGATGCCCAAGTTTGTCACAGTTGTACATGTGACATAGTTGTAAAGCGCATCGTGCTGCCAGGTGATCCGTCGAATTACATCGCCTACAGGTCTTTTCTTGACCGTCATAAAAGATTCTGACTGATTCGGAGCCGATTTTAAGGTAGGATGGGATATTCTTGACAAGTTGCATTGTTACGGTCCTGTTTCCATTCTGAATTCGTGTATTTCGATGGTATCCGCGGCGTATTTCGTATACTTTGCCGAACCTGGTCAAGCTAGCTATTACAGCCGAGTCTGGCAACTCAGGGATTGCGTCGAGAACTGCCACATATATGAATGGCTGCATGTCGTCGTATACTCTCATGGGCTCTTTGACAGTTATTTCGGCTTTCTGAAGAAAGAAGTCTCGAGCTTCTGGCTCGTCGAATGTTACAACAATGCAGTGTTGGACTGCCTTAAACTGGACGGCGGTGACGTTCTCGGAAATTGGGTTCTCATACTCTTCAAGCCAAATAGAGTCCAGAGATTGTAGTAGTTGCTCCATGGTTGGAGCAGTTCCCGAGAATGCTAAACAAATAGATCGAGTCTTCTGCAACCGGACAAAGTTTATCTTCCCATCTTCTGGAAAGCCCCATACGTCTTCGAACTCATTTTGATCCACTTTGAAGAAACTATCAACATACCTCTGAGCAGGTCGGGCGGCCATCCTTGATCGCTCCTTTGAAAAAAGGGATGACGGGCTCAGGGTAAAACCCTTGCAAAAATTTTAAGTACAATACCAGGCCAATTAGCGAAAAAAGATCACACCACGTTTGATCTTAGCCAAAAGGCCGAGATTTTTTGTTGTTGTTTTTTTGTAAAAAGACACATCCCCGAAAGGATGAGTCAAATTTATTCGTGTATCACTACATTTATGTTTACATTATTGGCAGTGCTCATTGTTCATTGTTCATTTCATTGTTCATCTTGTGCCATTGGTGACACATCAGTCAGACATCGTCTGCAGTAATCATTGTTCACATCCATAGATGTCATCTCTTAGGTCGTGCTTATTTACAGCGGGCATATTTGTCTATCATATTAGGTAAATGTGCAACTATCAAATATGGTTGCCATTGCAAATGACACTATAGGTTAGGCCTCTACTACTGTTTACTTTTACATTTAGTTTACCGTGTCAATCGGTGTTCGGCATCTATCCGTGACACTAGAGGTTAGACCTCTACTGCTGATTACTTTTGCACTAAGTTAGACCTCTACTGCTGTTTACTTTTATTTAATCCGCCATATGTCAAAGGTGTTCGAGTGCGTTGGATTTGTATGCGTGGCACTGTATCGTTTACAATTGAGTGCAGTTTGGCTCTGTGTGCATGTGACTGTACCGATCATGTGTGAGTGCGTTTGTTTGCGTGTGCGTGTCGCTGTATGGCCTATCTTACACCGAAGGTGAGATCGGTGATGGCATCTGCCAGGGTCCTGCCAAGATGTCTATAGCCATCTGCCGAAAGGTGCAGGTTGTCAGTGTGGTACAGGCATGACTCAAGGGATCCATTGGACTTGGTCCAGCAGTCCCCCGGTGCCAAGAAAACCACATCGTTTGAATCGCACTGCATTTCAAGGTAAGCATTAATTTGCCGGATCTTGTTTCGACGGAGCGACCCTCTTCCATCGCGTGGCAGGAGGCCTAGGATCGCTACTTTCGCGTTAGGGCTTCGGTTGAGGATACATTGGGCCGTAGATACGAGTGTCGTTGCGATGTCCAACGGCATGCAATGGTCAACATTATTCGTACCACAATGGAGGAAGGCGCACGCAGGGTCAGTGGTGGTTTCCTCTACCCTCCATAGGAGGTTTTCCACTTTATCAACCCCGATGCTGAAATTGGCAACATCGAGGGGTTCAAGAAGGTCACACCAGATCTCTGGGAACCGATCAAAATTTTTGAAAATAGAATCACCCCAAAGAACAACGCTTGAAAGTGAAGACGGTGGCAATATACCTCATGGGCGCGCCACCAGGCTTGTGACGCTCTTGGGCGAGGTGGCAGAATTGACCCCCACCAGATCTTACCTTCGAGAGAGAAGCGGGCATTACTACTTTACTTAGCTTAATTTGACCCTCAGGTCTTACAGACTATCCTTAAGCCGAACTTTCTTTAATGAGCCGAACTATGGTCGTAAGAGGTAGATTCGAGTTGTGCATTGTCATTTTGTTTCTGCTAAACCAGATATTGTACAGAATACTTGCTATAAGCCTAATGGCCGATTGTCGGTCTTCTTTCGAGACCTTCGTAAATCTCATGAAGAAAACAGTTCTTGGGTTGATACCTTTATTGCCTAGGACTTTACGCAGATCTGGTTTAAAAACTTGCCAAACGCATGTGACCCTTGGGCAATACAGGAAACAGTGTTCCAGGGTTTCCGGTCTGTTACAGAATTCACAGTTTGGCGATTTCACGCGATAATGCCAATCGTACATGACTTGACGCACTTTGACCGCCCTGTGTAGGATCAACCAAAGTACGTCAACATGGCGGTTATTTTTGGTGAGTTCTAATCGAGGCCCATAGATGGATCCAGGATATGTTATCGATCCGGAGTGACCAATCTCTTGTTTTATGAATGCTCCTATCCAGTAGAATCTCATAAATTTGTTTACTGGACATATCGATTTTAAAGCGGGGGCATTTCATTTTCTGACAAAGTTTCAAACTTTCTTGGTAAGTTTTAGACGGCATTCCCGCAGAAGGGCGGCTGTTGCCTAAATGAAAATCAGAAACTATAACGGAGGTTTTACGACCAAGGTTATAGATTGCCATATGTCTTACATCTGAGTCAGAGGTTACTGTTTGAACAAAATTTCTGATCCGCAGGACTTCACATTTCAGTTTAAAATTTACCAAACCTAATCCTCCGCATTTTAAAGGCTTACAACAGGTTTTCCGATGAACAGTTTCTGATTTACCACCCCAAACGAAGCCAAAAACAGAACGGTTGAACTCAGTTATCACCCAGTCGGCAGGAATGTGTGTGCGAGCCAGGTACCAGAATTTACTCGCTCCGAGAACATTAACAATGAGTGTTTTTCCGACCATTGATAGCTCGCGCATTTTCCATAAATTTAGGGTCTGGGATAATTTCTCTAATCGGGGTTGCCAGCTATTTCTTTCCAGGTCGCATTGGCCGAAATAAACACCCAGTAATTTAATTTGGGTGACCCACTTAAATCCTAAAGTTTTCCATCGGACATATTTCCAGGAACCTAACCACATTGCTTCTGTTTTTGCTTTGTTTAGCTTCGCGCCCGTCGCACGTTCATAAAGGCTAATTATATCAAGTATGCAATTAACACTAGCAATGTTCTTTGCAAATATTGTTGTGTCATCAGCATACTGAGAGGATTTGAATTGTTTTCCGGATGCTCCAGGAAGATGGAAACCCTCTACGTTTTGATTGTCTCTAATATTTATAGCTAAAGCTTAGCTGACGATGACATATAGAAGTGGGCTCAGCGGACATCCTTGTCGGACTCCGCGTTGCAGGTCTATTGTGTCTGTTAAAAAACCGTTTGAGATTATGCGGGCGTGAGTGTTGTGGTACAGGACTCGGATCCATGTCTTCAGGGTTGGTCCAAAACCAAACCTCGACAGGGTACGATGGAGAAAATCTCTGTCGACCTTGTCGAAAGCTTTTTCTTGATCTAAACTTAGCAGGATCCCAGTTTCGCCTGTTTTGTGTACGTGATCCAGGATGTCCCTAATTAGATTGATGTTATTTGTTATTGACCTTCCCTCTACAGAACAAGACTGATTTTCATTTATGATTGTCGGTAAAGTTTTCTTGACTCTATTTGCAACAATTTTAGCCAGGATTTTATAGTCTGTGTTCAAAAGGGATATAGGTCTCCAGTTTTTCAAATTGCGCTTATCATCTTTCTTGTGGATGAGTCGGATCAGACTGCCGGTCATACTCGAAGGCAGAGCTTCGGCAGCAAAACTCTCATTGTATATATCTTTTATCTCGGCTCTTAATATATGCCAAAAACGTCTATAGAATTCAGTAGGTAGTCCATCAGATCCTGCGATTGATTTTAAGGCTGTATCGAGCTCATTATCAGAGATCTGGCTTTCACACATCTTTGATTCCATGGGTGTGAGATTTGTATTCTACTTTTCTAGCAGATCCGATTGAATTTCATAATCAGTCTCGTCTTTAGAAAACAAATTTCTATAAAAATGACATTGCACCTCTTCGATCTCTTCTTGTTCGCTCACTTCTCGACCGTCGGCGTCAAAGAGGGAGTCAAAATGATTTTTTGCCGCCCTCTCCCGTTCTAATTTAAAAAAATATGAGGTTGGTTTCTCACCATGTTCAGTCCAGAGCGCTTTGCTTCGAATCTTTGTCCCTTCAATTTCTTTATCAACAATAGCACGCAATTGATTTTCAACAATGTGAATTTCCTTTATGACTTTTCTGTCGCCTTCGTTCAACTTGTTTTTAGCTCTAATCAGCGCATTTGTCAAGGTGTTCTTTTCCTTAAAAAGGGCTCTACGTTTTTGTTTTCCGAACCTTTGTGATTCAGATTTGATCTTGGTTTTGGTGTTTTCCCACCAAGATCTTTTGTCTTCATAGTTGACTTGTGTCACCTTCTCAGTTTCTAGGAAATCAGTAATCATTTTGGTATATTCAGGATCAGAGAATAAAGAAGTGTTAAATTTCCAAGTCCCCGGTCCGCGTTTAGGGAATACGTTTGAAGTTAGTTCTAAACAAATAAAGTCATGGTCTGAAAATGAAGAAGGGATAATAAAACAATCTGCGATCGATTTCTTGAGTGATTTTGTGAGTAGAAAACGGTCCAAACGGCATCCGATTGTAGCGTCACTATTGAACCAAGTAAACCCAGTTTTGTTTTTGTTTCGATCCCTCCAGACATCAAACAATTTAAAACCATTCCTTATATTCTTAAGCTGTTTTTTTCCCGATAAAACCATTACATTTTACGCCTCCAAATTTATCAGAATCGTTTTCCACACAGTTGAAATCACCTGCCACTATCAATTCGCCTTCAGTAATAAAAAACTGATGAAGAGATTCGAAGAAACGCACTCTGTCTGTATGATGATTTGGTGCATAAATATTTACTAGATTTAAATTCGTGTGACCATACTGAACCAAAACACTTAGAATTCGACCTTCGGTATCTTTTTTAAAGCGGAGTACATCCCCTTGAAATTTGGATTTAATAAAAACTGCCACTCCAGCACTCTTCCCAATACTCTGAGACCACAAGATCGGGCCATCCCATCGGGATTGAATTTTCTTTTGCAAGGTGAGAGAGTGGACATGTGTTTCTTGAACTACGAAAATCTCGGCCGGGGAATGCTTAGCAAAATTCAAAAATTGATCACGCAAGCCCTCGCACATTGCATGATAAAACCTTGAAATCTAAGTTTGGTTCAGCCGGTCAAATTCTTCTTCTTTAATAATACACTCTTTTTACCTGACTCCTCGTCGGAATTCGACCCTTTTCGTTTCAGATCAGCGGCCTTACCGGTCGGAATACGATTCGGTTCTGTTGCTCTTCTTCCTGGCGGGCCAGAAGCCTGCGCATACGTGCGAGCAGGTTTTTTAATTTTTTTAATTTATTTATTCAGCTTTATCCACGCGACTAAAAGATATATAATTAAAAGAAAAAACGCGGAATGGAACACAC
>JAOCZQ020674996.1:0-16390 GCA_025434785.2 Epizoanthus fatuus | reverse complement strand
CCCCTCCCACATTTATCCCAGGTGTGGGGTCATCCCCCCCCCCCCGGGCAAGCCAATGACATGTACATAAAACTTGCCAGTGTTTTCTTACATGACAAGCATAAACGAGGATCCCCTATACTTTTTACGTGACGTATGAATGGGGCTATTTATTTTACCGTGATGTGTGATCGAGGCTTTTATTTTTTTCGTGATTTGCGATTTCTTATTTTAACATGCTTGTGAATGCAATTTTTGATTCAAACATGAACCATGAACCATGAACCATGAACCAAGCACTGAATTAAACGTGATTCATGAATTATTTTGTTATGTGTGAATAGGTTCTGGTGATTTTATTGTTTTGTTAAAGTTACGTCACTGTTTCCGGCTCTGAAGTCGCCTTTAACTGGGCTTTGAACTAGCCTTCCTCCGCAGGTACCTCAAATACATGTAGTAATTTCCGGTAATTTCCGGTAATGGATATGGCTATGGTGAATGATAGTAAATGAGGGGCCAAAGGACCGTAGCGAGTTGCGGAGCGTAGCGAGTGAGGGCTGAGGTGAGAAACAATTTTGCATTCTTCACTTTTTCTCACTCTCAGCCCCCTGCCACACTTCGCTACCTTTACTTGCTCCCAGTTCCCATTGCCATCACCTATGCTCATTTACTATCACTCACCATCACTGAACATCAATTACTATATCCGTTGCCAAAAACACAAATTAGAGTTGACTGCAGTCTAGGAGGCTAGCTTTGAACATGTTCATGTATGAAAAATCCAGACATGATTCAAGAGTCTCTCAAACCTCATTCAAGCACTCATTCAGTTCCTCGAGATGAATTTATTTAAATTTTTTTTAACCTTTTTGATGCTTCGATTTTTCCCGAGAATGTGAAATAACTTTTCTTATTCTTTATGATGCATGAAAAGGCCTAATAATTATTTTTACGCAATAAAAAGGGGTATAGGGGACCCTCATAAACAACATTCTACAACCTGCTCCTGTTTTATCTACAACAACAACAACAACAACAACAACACTTTACTGGTATTTTGTATTAACTATATGAATATATCTAAACAAAAATGAACCAACTAGGTGAAGGTATTGGCTTTCTTAGAAATAACCACAGGGCTGAACTACCCTGGAAACCAATAACCATGAATTGATAATGGCAGGAGGTTGGTAGTTAAAGTGCTTGTATCATGATAGCTCAAGATCTATTTACAATTGCCATTCTGGTGTCTGGTGTGAACTCAACCAATCCCAGACATTCCACTTAACTTGAAGTTCACGCGAACTGTAAACCTAGAAAGGCACCAACTACCGTAGAGATGGAGAAGAAAATGGGATAATCATATAACAAAGAATAACAACAACAACAACAACAACAACAACAAAAATCATCACTGAACTGTAGCTAGTATTTTTTGCTTAGTAATCTGGTGTTTTCATTGAATGAATTTAAAATTTTGGCTCCTTGAAATCTAATAGAACTGAAAATATGCCATAGTCTAACAGAAGATAAACTTTGCCAACCGTCGGGTACGGGTGCCCGAAAATGTTTTAAAATGAGTTTCTTGAGGCTAATCTGTTATCTGGTGTTATGTGTCTATCTTTGATCTTCATCTTGGTAAAGAAATGATCGAAGACTTAAAATACTGAAACAAAACACAAGCCTTTATATACTGATACATTTGATGTGTTAATATATTAAAGATGTGTGAATTCACAAGCTAAATGATTCTCCGATCTCGATCAGAGCAACGCACGTGATCATAACTTTGAGTCAGTGACATTGACAGAGTGAGAGAGTAGTACTCACTACAAGTACAAGTTTACGTGAGTTTATTACGGGCTACAAGGGAAATACATGCCGAAATATCTTCTTATTAACATTGTTCTTACCTTGGTTTCATCAGAGCAAAATCTCTTCCATATTCCAGCAATGGGACGTCGAATCGTCAAGCTTATAAATGGTGCACGAACAGCACGAACGGCGGCCATGTTTTCATATTATATCTTCTGCCCAAGCTCCCCGGCTTGAACCAAAAGAGGTCTGGAACGAGTTTCTCTAATCGACACGTGGAATGCCGAAACATGGAATACCGGAACATGGAATACCGGAACATGGAATACCGGAACATGGAATACCGGAATGTCGGAATTGCAGAATCACGAAAATTTAGACTCAAAATACTAAAACCCAGAATAACCAAAACAGGTATAAGAAAGGCCGAAATATCAACATGTAGGAGTCAAAGAAAATGTACAGAAAGATATAAGCGGTATAGTTAAGCCCTGAAATGTATTCTGAAATATATACTAGTAATTCACTAATTGGTATCGGCTGCTACATCAAAATAATCAACCCTGGATTTTAATTCAACACATTTCATATTGGATTGTTTTGCAGTAAATTTGATACAAAGTCTTACATTCTTATACCAGGAGTTACTCAAACAATTGAATTGAATTGAATATTTCAAACAAATTGCTGTAGAATTAAGCTGCAGTACAGAGCTAAGCAGTTCAGGCAAATAAACAAAACACACAATCGAAAGCATTTTCAGTCACGTACCAGTCCAAGTACTGATCTTCCAGTTGAGTTTCCGGACTTTCGCAAAGCCGTGCAGAGACAAGGTCCGCCACTTTTTGAGGTTGTGTTGCACTCTCAGCATCGGATGTTGCTTGTATTTTTGTCGCTGCCGATTTTGTGTTCTGTGCTATCGAGTATCGGTGGCCAAACTCTGCTGGGCTTTACTGAAACCATCATCAAACTGTTTCTCTTGAGTCTTAATTGGAGTCCTGCATACACCGGTCTTACATAATCTTCTTACTCTGCCGTCCGTCAACCGCTTCAAACTCGAGGAATCTAATCAATAATGTAGTCATAATTTCACTACTTAAACCAATAAATGAAATGCTGCTTGATTTATGGACCATTTCACTGCACTTCGACCAGCGCTTGATTTGCTTACAAACAAAACAGTATGAAAATGTCAGCAGGAACGATGGTGTGCGGTGTGCATGCAAATTAGTTAAAGGCGGGAAAAGTTGCACACGGGGCACACGTTTCATGTAAAAAGGCGGGAAAAGAAGAAAAGGTGTTCACACGCTCGGCATATTTATATTTTTAAGGCTTTCATATATATAATCATTCGAAATCATACTCGAGTTAGTTCCCAGCGTTAACTTGAGGTTTGTCTAAAGTTCCCGGATGAAGACAATAACAAAAGCGCGCAACGGATCAGGTTGATGGTGCCTCTTTAAGAACGTTTTTTCAGGCTGACATCGACAAAAAATAAAAACGTTTAATCTCTGCCCAGTCTCAGCTCCAAAATTAGTCGTTCTGATAATTAAAATAAAATAAAAAAGAGTGTATATATACATTTGTATTACTTTAGCCAGTTGTTCTAAGCGCAGGCGCATAACATGGGTCTTCATGTTTCGTTTGGCAATTTCCTTGATAGTTTATTTATTTATTTATTTCCAGATTCAGCACAAGTGCTTGGTGCGTTAACAATAGGACACGATGTCCCTACGAGGTTAACACACCTGCAACCCACCCCACAAATAAAATGTAAACCCACCCCCGGATTACACCCCAGATTAAGATATATTAACGCAAAATACTAAACAGTAAAACTAGCAGGGACAGACAGTACAAACATTTGGACGGCGAAACCTAGGGCAAATTAGTTTATAAGTACGGACGTCATCCTGATCGAAAACGATTTTGAGTCTGAGAAAAAATAGTTCCTTCACTTTCTTCTTAAAAATAGGGAGAGATGTAGCTGATTTTATGTTGTCCGGGATGGCGTTCCATAACTTGACAATGCGAATAAAGAAGGAATCTCTGAAAGCTTAGGTTCGAGGTGTGATGTTTTGCTTTAGGTAGAGTCCAGAAGTAGCAAGCCGGGTCCGACCTGAGCAGAAGTTGATGTAGTTGTCTAGATTAATGGCAACAGTATTTGATTTACATTTGTAAAAAAGGACAAGGTCTAAGTACTCTAGCCAGTAGTTGAGTGGTAGGAGATTTAGATAAATAAGGCGATTTCTGTAACTGGAGTCTAACGAGTTCTTACACATAAATCGTGTGGCTCTACGCTGAACGGATTCAATTTGCATTATGTTTCTGATGACAGATTGAGGAGCCCAAACTTGGCTGCAATATCCTAGGTGAGATCTAACTAAGGCTAGGTACAGGGATTTGACTGCCCTAGGAGATAGGTCTTTAGTGCAGTTCCGCTTGAGGAAACCAAGCATTCGGTTTGCCTTTGCTGTTATTGCATCTATGTGGTGATTCCATGAAAGGTCACTAGTTACCGTTACTCCAAGGTCCCTTTGGGAGGAGACACACTTCAATTCAACATTGTTTACACAGTAACAGCGTTCAAAGCTAAGTCGCTTTCTGCTTATTCTGAGGTTTTCACACTTTTTTGGCTGAAATTCTAATTCGTTTGTGAAAGACCACTCACTTAGACAATCAAGATCTGACTGAAGGAGATCAGAGTCCGCCGCAAACATGATGGTTTTATACAACTTTGAGTCGTCGGCGAACATGGCTATGCTCGAGTTCTGTACAAATTTTGGCATATCGTTGACGTAGAGCAAGAACAGCACAGGGCCCAAAATTGAGCCCTGTGGAACTCCTGACTTGACATATGCCCATGAAGAGAAGGATCCATTGATTACAACACGCTGTCTTCTTCCGGTCAAGTAGTTTTCAAACCACCTAAGTAAGGGGCCTGATACGCCATAGTACTGAAGTTTCCACAGCAGCCGTCGATGGCAAACCGAATCAAAGGCTTTTGCGAAATCTAGATATATAATGTCAGTTTCAAAACCCCTATCCAACTTTATGCCGATGTTGTGCAGGACTTCAAGCAACTGACTAGCACATGAGAGTCCCTGCTGGAATCCATATTGTGAAGGATGTAACACCTTTGACATATGGGGGACTAATCTCTTGGCTACACATTTTTCTTGGATTTTGGATACGATTGGGAGGAGTGAAATCTGACGATAGTTTTCGACTTCCGATCGGCTGCCTTTCTTGTGGACTGGAGGAATGTTGGCTTGTTTCCACTCCTTTATATAAGACCCAGACATTAGTGATGCGTTAATGAATACAGATAGTGATGGAGATAGTGACTCCGCACAGTTTTTAAGAATGAAAGCCGAAAGATTATCAGGCCCAGTGGCTTTAGTTACATTTAGGGAGGACAGCAGATCGCGGACTTCAGCAGAGGAGACTTGGATGGTGTCGAGCAGCACTGGAATGTCGGGGTGGACTGGGCACGTGCCAGGCACATCACAGCATAAATGATCTTTGTAGATGGACTTGAAGTAATCATTGAAAGCTTCGGCACGTGCAAGATCGTCCGATATAGAGACACCTTTGTACGTTACTTTATCAGGAATCGGTCTTTTCTTGTTCTTGAATTTGAAATATGACCAGAAACGCTTGGGATTCGTAAAGGCTTCGTCAGCAACTTCGCGCAAATATGTTTTCCTTTCACGGCGAATCCAGTTCTTTATTGATTGCCTTAACTTCCTGAACTTTTCCAGCAGCTTCTCATTTCTTGACTTTTTAACACGCCTCCACAAGGTTTTCTTCTTATTTATAGCTTTAGCTAGCTCTTTGCTTATCCAAGGCGGCTTGTTTGAGCTGCGTCTGGAGACTTTGGGAATGTGTGTGTCAATGGCAGTAAAAACAAGTTCGCTCCATTGTTTCCATGCGTCATTGAGATCCTCTGGGGATGTCAAACCATTGACACCAACACATAATGGTAGTAAAGAGAGTTCTTTGTTTAAGGACTCAAAATCTGCATTTTTATAGTCATAGCAGAGTCTGCTACTCGAATGTTTTAGTTTAAGGTCAACATTAATTTCAAAAATAACTGGATAGTGATCCGACGGTATTCCAACTTCCGCAAAGGACGAACCAGATTCCACACTTGCGACAGCAGTTGGGCGGTTTGTGATAAGAAGATCCAGAATGTTATTTACTCTTGTAGGTTTATCAACAAGTTGATATAAATAAAGATCCATAATAAAGTCTGCGAAGCACTGCTCTTCACTGGAGATGGAGTTGGTAAATCCTGAACCTTCAATCCAGTTAATACCAGGATAGTTGAAATCTCCTACAATGAAAACACCCCAGTAGTTATCAAGGCGAATATTTGTTAACATGTCTTTGAATTTATGAAGAAACTCGCGATCGGAGGGAGGTCTGTAACAGTTTATAAACAATGCAGATTTATTTGATGAAAGATCAACTTCAACTAGAACAGATTCCAAAGTTGATGACGGAACTTCAAGTTCTCTTGCGGGCAAGTTTGATTTTACAGCAGTGAGAGTTCCACCACCACGGGATGTTCTGTCTTTTCGAAAAATATTATATGCCGTAGGAAGAAGTTCGGAGTCACTGATACAGTCGTTTAGCCATGTCTCTGTCAGGCAAATAACATCCAGGTCGTATCCATATGCGACGTCGCGGAGAAAGCCCGTCTTGTACTCGAATGAATCTCCATCAGCTACAGCAGCTTTTAGGCTTCTAACATTTTGAAGGAAGCACCTGAGACTGCTGTTTGGTCCCGGATTTTCGGAAATGTCTCCACTTCTGATAAGCCGCTGGAGTTGGAAGCTTGCAGACGAGTTTGAGTTTGAGTTATAACTAATCCTTGTAGCCAGGAATCTCTTGGCCCGAGATGTTGGAAGGAACCAGTAATGGCGACGCGTGCTGTTGAGTGTGTCGGCAAACTCAACAGTCTTACTACCGCAATAGAGATCTTCACTTGGAAATTCGCAGGTGTCCGAAGAGCCTAAATAACATAGAAAAGAGTTGTGCCAAAATGAAGGCAGGAGCAGGACGCCGAGAGCAAATAAAGGTAAAAAAGTGCACGAACACTTTGGGAGACGTCCTCCCGCCATGATGCATATATTAAAGATAAGTATGCTATAAGTGAAGATGAGCTGTCTCATCAACTGTTAAGCACTTTGACGTTTTTGGTGTCTTTGTTTAGAATATTAGTGATGTCCAAAATATATAGAATTATCTGTTAAATGTCATACTCGCAGATGATAACACATTGGATAGCAGTAGATAGGAGCTACTACGAAACAGCGCACAAAAACGTGTTCTGACCTCCATCTGCAACATTAAATAGATTCACATATGATTAGCTTTTCCGCTTCGTTTCGTTCTTACACCTCTTGTTTTGATTGACAATGAGTTGTTTCGGTAGAAATGTGAAGACAATTAAATGATATCTCCGTGCTCCGAGGTCTGTCTTTTCATGTAAGAAGTAATCTGGTCACGGACGTATATTTCCTTCCCAGCTAGAACGAATGTTTTCCGGCAGTCAGCTGTTTTGAAAATGTTGCCCCTTTCTTGGGTTATTAACTTATCATGTCTATGTCATTCTCTAGCGGCCTATGACACGTAAACTTTTCGTAGCCTGTGTTACATTCAAAGACTTTGAACTATTCCACTATTATATTTTGATTGACGAATTACTGAAGGATCGATGAAGGAGTAGCACTGTAATCTGTGGTTGCACTACGTCATCTCTAGTTTGCCCTGCACGTAATCAGTCCGGTGGCCTGTCTGGCCTGACTCGTTGCGGGAAAGCGAAAGCCCCTGGAGGATAAAGGAATAACAAACACCGACATTAAAATAGTGCAAAGGTGAACATATCAGCTAATGTTGCTATGAAAGTGAAATGAACTCTAGCCACAGGTAGCCCGAGCTGCGAGTAACTATATATTGACTATATTGGGTACTCGGGGTTTGATTAATTATAAGCAAATGTATGGGAAAATAAATTGTCCCTAAATTGCATTTAAAAAAAAGAAAAATAGTTGTATTTTCTCGACTTATATGTGTGGTGGTTATTTCATAAATCACGGCTAAACCGCCCCAAACGCCACAGAAACACACGAAATCACTACCACACAGGTAAGTCGAGAAAACACAACTATTTTATTGCTTTTCAGTATTTTTAGGGGCAAGTTTATCTTTCCCATATATTTACTTATATTGATCAAACCCTAATTACCTAATATAGTTACTCGCAGTTTGGGCTACCTCAGGTGATCTATCTGGGGATTATGAGTACTTGGGTAAAATGATTGTGTTATAGAGAAGCACTTATCAATCAAATTACTCCAGTATACGTTGAACCGAAGTACTCTGAACTACCCTGTAAGTAGAGGTACCTAACATCTCCGCAGAAAAAAACGAGAAAATTTCTTTCCTTTGAAATATTAGTTGTGTCGATCTCCATAATTTTTAGCTGAGTAATAAATTAATTGATAGAGCCCTAATCATTCCCAAAAATAAATCAGCGCGGGTATAAACAATCTGTCTTCTCCCTTCCAGTCTGGAATCAAATGAAAATGACATCGTGCTTTTTGTTGATCTGTTAAAATAATATAGTATGTAGATTGCTCGGGATATACTTAGACCATAACACGATTACTAGCGCCATCTTGGAAATGGGGCAAAAATTAACTGTGAGTGAATACCCATACAATCAAAGCCCCCTACTTGTTGAGTAAGAGAGAAGTTTGTAACTGGTCACGGAGAGTTCACGAATAAAAGTATGTGTAAATGGTTTCATATATGACTCCAATTTCCACTATACCAACCCATGCATATTTATTTAAATTAGATGACCTTTTGAAACCATTAGCTAAAATACTCTATGTATACATATGACTTGCCTCATGAATTGTTGAACACTCGGAGTTTTACTGATTGGCTTCGGGTCCATTTGCATGAAAGTTTGCGTTCCAGGATGACTTTCGTACTCACTTTCATCTCGGTATCTGGTCATTTACTTGTTGCTGTTTACATGGTTTCGGGGCGGGATGAGTTCATCCCGGGATGATTTCATCCCCGCTCGGTTCAAAATTTGCGAGCGACGGTTAGATTGGTATCAGGGCTGATGGGAGATCCAGTCGTCTTGTTGCGGTCGGGCCTACGAATTGGCGAATTTGGGACGGCTAGCATCGGAGTGAAATGTCAGGTATGGATCGATTTCATCGGGAATTTATCAGGGAATTGGGATTTCGAAGAAATTTTGAAAAAAAATTGATTTCAAGAGATTTACGAGCGCTCGAGTTGAGGCGGTTTGTCATCGTGTCTCCTACCTTTAATTCCCTTTTACTCTCCGATTAATTTTTTTTCCTAGCACCTCAAATCGCGGCCAAACGGCCCTCAAACGCTTCAGAAACACAAGTAAACACAACCACACAGGAAAGTCAAGGTAACTGTTCACATTTATTGGCATTTAGTACATAAAATAGACAAATTCAGATTTTCCATACATTTGCTTAAAATTACGGACTCCCATATATTTGCTTATATCAAATTACGCGAACTCATACATTTGCTTATAATTGATCGACCACGGACCTGACAATAATACGAACTCCTAGCTTGGGCTACCTGTGCCCCTCCCAGTGGCGGTAAACTGTCAACTATATATTGTTGACAGCTTTATTCGCATGATCTTCACAGCGGTCGCATGATCTTCACAGCGGGGGCGGGGGGAACGGGAGACGGTAATATTCTTGTCATTCTTTCTGTACACACAAACCAACCTGGAAGTAAGACAGCTATATGAAATTTGGCTCCACAATATCTATAAAATTTCAAATCGCTCGTTCCAGGCTCTGGCCGCGCAACGCGCAGGCGCATTGACGAGATTGCGGGTGCACGTGGCGAATCTCAAAGCAAACAAAGATGGCGGAGGCGAGAAGCAATCTCAACGCGGAGTTGGGAAATTACAATTTTGTTCAGCTTCACGAGTTTGTAGCTGACAACCGGAAAGTTTCACGAAAGAAGCATTTACTGGGGTGTAAGCAAGAGTATTTGTACCTTCCAGAGGGCCATTGTTCGTGTGTTTTGTGGAGGGTGAATTTGGATGACGCTCAAAGTGAAAACGATGAAGAAATTACAACTTCAGTCGGCCTTGCTTTTGTTGGCGGTGCAAGGCACACAGAGTCTTCTACATGGGAAATTACCAACTGTCTGACTATATTCGAATGCATCGTTTCGGAAAATGATGTGGACCTGAAAGACTGCCATGTTTTTGGTCGTGAAAAATTGCGAGGTTCATCTCTGTTTCCTCTCCATGGTGGCGCAATGATCAACATCGGCGAGCTCGAGCCAACCACTTTGTCCACTCCTTCTCGATCTCCCGAGCACAACTACAGTTTGTTGCTTTGGGGAGGACTTGACACGCGAATTATGAGTTGCAGCGACGAACTCTATGAATTTAAAATTTCTACACCAGAAAAAAGATCAAGAGGTCGCAGAACTAACGCAGACAAAGCGGGATCATTCAATGTTGTTGTGGATATCACCTCGTATGCGGCAGATTCTAGCAGTTCAAGCTACTACCAGAAGGGAACAATTCCTTCGGCGAGAACTGGACACACGCTTACTAGATTGAATGGTGATTTTGCTGTTATGTTTGGAGGAATTACAATGGAAAACAGGCATCATGGATTGGAACACGAACACTTATTCAGACAAACGTGTAAAGATGGCAAGTTTTATTTGCTAAACTTCAAGGACAAAAAATGGATTTGTTTATCTGGCGAAATCCAACCTAGAGCATACCATTCAACAGTTTATTTACCCAACTCTAGCTCTAGCTCAAACACCATATTTATTATTGGTGGAATTAGTTTCAGTGAAAATGCTGTACAATATTTACCAGTAAATGAACTGATAGCTATAAACTTTGACAATGAACTTGATAAAGTCAAAGAAATAAACTCAACTGTTCTTCAGTTTGGAAATGGCTTACCCAAGTACTTATCCTCCCAAGCTGCAATATTATCAGATAATATTATTATTGTTTTTGGTGGATTTGAAGCAGCAGAACAAACAATAACAACGAAGCCTCCTGTGAGTTCAACAATGATTGCCTTTGATACTCGCAAGAAGACATCTCACACTATTAGTATTAGACACCAAGCATGGAACTGCTGGACATAGCATGTTTGTTTTGGACAATTCTACTATTTTAATTTGTGGTGGTACCCGAAAAGAATTGTTGTTGTTCACAACACTAATGCCTCAAGCAGACAAATGTGACCTTGGAGACAACTGCTCATTTAATACATCTGACATTGTTTTTCCAGTCTTGTGGGTAAAGTGCGATGGAACTTGTAAGAGGTGGATCCATCAATTTTGTACTGGACTGAAGACTATGCCAAAAGGAAAATATATCTGTGCAAATTGTAAGAAAGGCAAGAAATGATTGTAATTTTCAGAGTTGTATTCTAATAAAATATGAAAGCTACCGCACCATATTAAGTCAGTTCATATGTAGGCCCCCTGGACAATTATATTATTATTACTATTATTAATATATAATCTTTAAAGTATAAAACTTGAGTATAAATTAAAGTTCTGAACTTTATGGTTACAATATCAGAGCATTCAAAAGTGACATACTAACTATTAAAAAATGTTCATAAATACAATGTTTAAATACAGTTTATTACTTTCTAGAGCACGTGATGCAGTTGTGGCCAAATTCATTGCAGACACTGCATCTGTACCTATTTCGTGAAACTTTGCTCAGTTTCTTGAGTTTGTGGCTGCAGTATAACCAATGCAGCACCAACACATCTGTTACACTTTCTAAAGCACTGCCCCTTCGAGAATGATTCTTTCTTAAATGTCTAAATATCTTATTCCCAGCTTCCCCACCCTCACCAGAAAACCCTCCCAAAGTATCGTCAGCATCAATGATTTCTTCTACATGCTCAATGCATTTATGCACATAGTTGCTCCAACGGGCATATGCATAATTTGCCAAGAGAGAGTTTCCAAACTCAATTGACACTTTCTTATACTCTTTCCACTCTGTTGGGAATTTCTCTTTCGGTTTACGGCAACCAATAATTTTGATCATAAACTGAAGTTTGCACAACAGCTCAGAAAAGTTCTCTTTCTTCTTGCCATTCAGTAGAGCAACAACACTTTCTTGGTTTTCTGGGCTGAAGAGGATTCTTGCATAATTTCCTGGCATCATCAAACAGGGGTTAATGCCAATTGTTTTTTTTAAATGTTCATCAAACTTCTGAGATGCATCTTGAATATGATGCTTGATATCCTGGGTTTCTTCCCACTGTGTAACACCTGCAATTTCTCTTGTCATTAATTTGTAGGTGAACTTCCCCACATTGATGCGAGCATGGGTAGCATCCAACTTGTGCTGGTTGTGCTCAATGTCGAACAATGGAGTTGATTTTACTCCTTTTGCAAGAGCAGACAGTTCAGCCGGGTTGAGTTTGTCAGGATTGAAGTGCAAGGTGTTGGCAATTTCTTTTGTTTCAACTAGTTTCCTGCTAATTTTGAAAGTCCCAAGATTTGATTTAGCACTTTCCTGAGTTGCATAACACAGGTCACAAAGATATGACGAACCAGCACCTTGCAAACCACCATCTGCTCTTGCTCGCTTCTCATCCAACATGGAATTGACAAATTGAAATGAGAAGGTCCTCCAGTTGTTTCCCATTTTTATTTTCATTAGGCTAGATTCCATTAATTTGCGTTCTCTTTCAATGGGTGCTACACACACTACCATTGCTGCAGTATTGTTTTCGTCACAGATTGCATCAAGGAGGCATCGGTTCGTCCTAACTGATCCTGGATATTCCTCCTCCCAGACAGTCTTATTGTCCTCAATGGTTTTGATACTCATCACACAAAATGAGTATCTGAAGGCCTTGTCTGAAAGGTATCTGTCTCCTTTGCCTCTATAGAGGGAAACATCCCCAAGCCCATCTCCCCCATCTTTAATTAAGACACTGAGTTCAGACACAGATTCTAAAACACCATACTCGATCTCGTCATCCAGCTCTGACAGGGCTTTTGCAATAGCATCTGTATAACTCCATCTGACCCCAACAACATTTGGGGTTGGGAAACTTGGGAAGCAATCCTGAAAGTCAGCCATCAGGTTAACAGGCTGCTGAATACACTCTTCATGAGAGAATAGAATGTTTCCATTTGTTTTATCAATAATCTGATATGAAACAAAAGATGGAAGATAGCTCTTCTCTGCACTGTCCAGTTGATTTGGTGGCCTGAGAACAAACTGTCCCTTTGAATTCAAAAAGTCATACTGACTCTTATACTGATTTTTTGTCTGTAAAAGATTGACTCTACAGGCCAGGCATTCATCAGGTGTCAGAGTTTTATCAGATTGTCGCTGCCACAGCAAGTCAACCTCCTTTGCCAGTCCTTCTTTACCATTATCTCGCAATTTCTGTGACACCATAAAAAAAAGAACATCCTCTGCAACTTCATTTTTTGTTTCGCAAAAGTCACTTAACTGTTGAAACATTGGGGCAAGTCGATAGCGTTTCGCATACTGTGAAGCTACATCGGTTAATTTCGCTTTCTTGTATGACCCACGTGCATGATGTTTCCCTTTGGAAAATTTGCAATCATTTTCATGTTCCAATATTGCACTTGCTTTCCTGACTTCAGCACAGCCATTAACAGTGTATTTACATTTCACTGTGAGTAACTCATAAGCTGCCTGCATTTGTTTCTGAAGAGGAAAAATGTCCTCCACATCTGTCACTTGACGGCATGATGGACAAACCCCGGCATTGGATGACAACCAATGTCTAATACAATGTTCACAAAATGTGTGTTTGCAACCACCAAGAATTACTGCTTTGGTGGGAATGCCCAAACAAACTGAGCATTGAAAAATCTCTGCGAATTGTTTTTCTACAAAGTTTTCCAGTGGAATTCCCAGTACATCTGACACAGTTGAACTTGAAGGACCAGATTGTTGTGATGATGAATCAAAGACATCTCGCTTACATGATTTTTTACCACTGGATTCAGTACTAGTACCACTCAAATTTTCTGAAGGTCGTTTTCTGGGGCTAGTTCTCTGATTGTAGGAACAAATGGAACACTCACCTACACTGTCAATTAATTCTTGGTGAGTTTTGAACTCAAAACATTGGCCTCGGTCGTTTGGAAATTTCTTTTGATTTCTATTCTTGTACCTTCTATAGCGTCGTAGTTTTTCACCACAGTTCCGACACACGAAAGGTGGAACACAAAATTCGTTATCAGAAGAAATATCCAGGCTGTCAACTTCAAGAAATTCCTTTCTGTATTTTGCAGTCAGCTCAGGCTTGTCTTTGCACTTCAACTTGATGTTCTTCCCACATCGTCGACAGAAATACCGCAGCTGATCCTTATGAAACTCGCTCATAGCCACACTCGCGCTGCCAGCGGCCATTGGACTCCAATCGCGTCAAAATCACTCAAAATTCAAGATTTCTAAGGCAAATTTCAGATGGTACAGACGGGTCCAGACAGCAACTGACGGTCGCTTTTGCTTCGATAAGAAGCGAAAAGCAAGAAAAAAACAACAATTTTATCAGGAGAAAACCGGAACAGTCGAAAATTACAAGCTTTTTAACTCCTATTTTAACTTGCTGAGAAAAGACAACTTCGATTTATGGCCAAAATATGAGAGAAACTTAGATCGTATACCCACTAACCAACGAATTTTCTTGTGAAATCAAGCACGAGCAAGCGAATGGCACAAAGTGCGCATGTGTAGAAGCAACCGTTTTTCTTCCAGGCGCTTCGCGCATCAGCGACACAGAATGTTTTGTGATGGCGACCGAGGGCTTTCAACAGGTAGGGGATTGGGAACTAGTTACTGGACAATTTGAAATTTTATAAGGGCATTTCATACTGGGACGTGGAGATTTAATCGACCAGAACTCGAGAAGGCCGAAGGCGAAGGGGCTTTGTGAATATTCATATTGTGAGGGCCCTTGACTTCGATTACTACTCGGCCAAGTCTTTTCTCATGCTCAAAATGTAGTCAACGCTCAAAAAGAGCCAAGTTACGGATCATGATGAGAATTCTTGTTAAATTTTCAATTCTTAGATATTTTTGTGAACTTAATTTGGCAATTGGTGGTCATTTCTGGAATTTTAAAGACAAATAATGAAAATTGTTTAAATAATGAAATTTATCGTGCAGGGCTTCAAACTAGTGAGGGCGGTGGATGGTATTCTATTAGTATTACTTTCATTCTCGTGGCCTAATACGCTGACGTCCTTCCTTGAACAGAGGTTGCTCTATTCATTACGCTGCCAGTTGTCAAACTCCCGGAAATACACTCGGCCCGGTATGATGTCAGATACACCGGCCACAGCCACTTTCTAGTTCTGTTTTTGCGGGTTGAATTTTTTTTATAAATTTTGGTTTCTTTCTTTTTAAATGTGCTGTTGTATAGTTGTCTCATTCTTATTTATTACATTTTGCAAGTCATTTGACAGTTTAAATAAAGAGTAAAAGAGTTTGGAGTAACTTTTGCCGTGACACATGTGCCGTTGTGGGCCACCGTAGAACCAGAAAGCGGACGAACTGCAAGCGAGTGTTAGAAACTCGGTCTTCCCGAGTCTTGGCCTTTAAGCTTGCTTAACTTGCTTCCTTCGAATGTTTTAAAATTTTGAGCGATTATTTCTTATCCTGGCAAAAGGAAAATGTGTAATCACTTTACTGTATCATCATAGATAGAACACCACGTGTGCTTCCTGTCGGCTCCGAATCGAGACTCCTTTCACCGCATGTTGCAGAATGGATGTTACCATTTTTATTACTAGCGTTCTGAAAGGAATCCATGCAACTGGAGCCTGCTTGCAAATAGGATCGCGATATGGGGTAAAACGAGAAATAAGTGCATTTGATAATAATGCAATTTATGTACTCGATTTGTTCCGTCTGGCAAAAGTTGGATCTGTCCCAAGAGAAATCAACAAAGTTCTGGCACCTCTTGTTGATCGAAACAAAATTAGAAATATAGCCGTCCTGATAGTGGAAACCATCGCAATGCAAATTTAACACACTTCTTTAAATTTTAAGTTGTAAATAAAACAGTATTTTGGTTTTTAATGTTTGATTTTTAACGTGTGTTTGCACTTGAAAAAAATATTCATGGTTTGTTTGCTCAAACGTCAATCAAGCACTTGCCGCGAGCACTGGTTTGTAAGCTTTGCAGCAGGGCTGCTTTGCAGGCATCAGTTTACAGTCGGCGAATGATTGCTGTCGTCACGTTTGTATATGTACGGAACAATAGATTTTCTCGCCTAGACAAAATTTGGAGGCCTTCAGAGCTCGACTACGTACACAGCTCTTTCGAAGTTTCGTAGCGCTCGAGGAGTGTTTGCATCTGAAAAGAGCTGGTATTGACAGATTTTTTCGCAAATCAAACAAACATTCGCGTAGTGCAAACGGGACCTTAGTTGCAAATGGGCCTTTAACGGGGGATCGTCGAGGCCCTTTTATCGCTTTTCATAAATATGGCCAGAAACTGCTTTACTT
>JAOCZQ020664731.1:0-16562 GCA_025434785.2 Epizoanthus fatuus | reverse complement strand
AACATTATAGAAAAACTAATTTTTATAATTAATAGAATTATTTGACAATTGAATTTAGGCTTGATAATATTTATTGAGTTTGAAATCAATTTGGTTTATAGACAAGGGATAAATATGAAAATGGAGACTGGTGTATTGATGAAAAAAAGTGTAATAGAAAATCTATTAATTATACTTATAGGAATTACAAGCATCTTTAGTGTATATCTTCTTAATAAAAACTTAAGTGTTGGGATTGCATTTTTATCAAAGACATTTATGTTATTTGTATTTGCTGTTTTTTTGACGGTTATTCTAATATCAATAAAAGAAAAGCTAAAGATTCCATATACGTTGATGATTATAGTAGCAATTTATTTAGTTTTTTCTATCATCCCAACATTCAAATTCTATATTGATTTACTAGAATTTAGTAGAAGTAATTACTCTGAATATCTAGGCGTGATTGATGAAATAAGTGTTAGTGGACTCATAACAATTGTTGAAATTGATAGTCAACAGTTTTTCTTCCACGGACCATTTGAATCAAGTGATCTAGATTTAGGGGGAAATGTTCAAATTAGCTTTTTAAAGCGCTCGAAAGTCGCTGTGAAATATAATGTTTTTCCATAGGTAATTTTGAAATTTCAAAATTGAATGTACCGCTAAACAATATAAATGGAGAAGATACTATGAGTAAATTGTCTCAACAAGGTTTTATTGATCTAATAATGATTATAGTTATTACTATAATCTCATGTTGTTTATGGTTGATTAATAGAAATATAGGAATGTTTTTCCTGTTTGGAACCTGTTCCTTATATTTGATGTTCAGTCTTTCTTTAACTAATATTAACGGATTTAAAAGGGGGAGTGATGTATCACCTTTTGCAATTATGCTTATTATGTTTTATCTTTTTGTAATGTTTGTTCCTACGATCAAATTTTATTTAGATATACCTGACTATTTCGGAGGAAATATTCTAGTGAAGGAAGGTTATGTTATTAAAACTGAGACTCCTAAAACGCATGTAAAGGTTTACGTTGATGACATTATGGTGACTTATTGGGATTGGAGCATAAATTATAAGGAGTTTCCTGAAGGTTCTAAAATGAAAATTTACTATCTGAAACGTTCTATGCAAGGTGTTGATTATGAATTAATAAAAAAATAGTACCGCCATTAGGATTATGTAACCCTGAATGTTTAAGTGGAGGTTGATGAGATGAGAGAAAAATTGATTGAGCGATTAAAGACATTTAGACTTTTATTTTTTTTAATACTTATCATTGCAGTATTGTGGCCAATTAATAGAAATATCGCAGTATTAGTCGGTGTATATACAGTATTTTTTATAGCATTTGTTTATTATGCGTTTAGTATTTTAATGACTAAAAAAACAGGTGAGGAAGTGACCGTTTCTTCGGTCATGTTTGTTATGTTTTATGCATTTGTACTACTTGTGCCTACGATAAAATTATATAGCGACTTACCAGATTTTTTTAATAATAATTGGAGTGTTGAGGAAGGACAAATAGAAAGAACTTATCGATATCAAGGATATCTTGAGGTTTCTATAAATAATATGAACATATCATTTTGGGATCCGACAGTTAATTATGAAGATTTTCCTGATGATTCGACGATGAAGGTATACTACCTTTCTCGTTCCAAACACGGAGTGGACTTTGAAATGGTAAAAAGAGTAAAGTAACTCTAGCAGTTTTCGATGGGGAGTGAAGTTGTGAAAGAAAAAATAGTTGAGAAACTTAAAAAATTCAATATTGTTATTATTATGGTTTTAATTTTTGCTATGTTGTGGCCTATAAATCGTAATTTGGCATATGTATTTAGTATATATACGGGTTTATTCGTAGCATTTCTCTATTGTGCTATTAGTATATTAAGGGCAACTAGAAGTGACATAGAAGTTCCAGCTTCCTCAGTTTTGATTGTTTTGATATACTCACTGTTACTACTTATCCCAACTATAAAATTATATAGTGATATTCCAGATTATTTAAACAATAACTTATCAGTAGAAAGAGGAAAAATTGAGAGAACTGTTTATAGGCGAGGATATAAGGAAGTTTATATAAACGGAGAATGTATATCGTTCTGGGATCCATCAACGAATTTCACGAATATTCCAGATAATGTACAATTACAAATTTCTTATCTTCCACGATCAAAGCAAGGTGTAGCTTATGAACTAATAGATAGCTAATTTGAATATATATGATAATAAGAAGCAAATTAATAAAGTAATGATTTTTGGATGGGGAGTGAAGGCGTGAAAGAAAGAATTATCGATAAACTTAAAAATTTTAAAATTGTATTTTTCATGTTATTGATTTTTGCTGTATTCTGGCCTATAAACCGAAATTTAGCATTTGCGCTTAGTATATATACAGGTTTGTTTATAGTATTTATTTATTGTGCTGTTAGCATATTAATGACAAATCAAACTGCTAATGAAATACAGGTTTCTTCTGTATTAATAGTTATGATCTATCTGTTTTTTCTCCTAAGTCCTACTATCAACTTGTATAGCGACTTACCAGACTATTTTAATAATAATTGGTGTGTTGAAGAAGGAAAGATTGAAAGAACTTATCGATATAGAGGATATCTGAATGTTTATATTAACGACAAGAGTATATCGTTTTGGGACCCAACAGCTAGACATGCAGATTTCCCTGACGATTCGACTATGAAGGTATACTATCTCCCTCGTTCCAAACACGGAGTAGATTTTGAAATGATTGATTAGTATATACAATATATGTATGCGATTTACAAACCCAAGAGTCAGGTGATCAAATCACTTGGCTCTTTTTTCTTAAGGACTTTCTCATCATAACTGGTCATAAATCATCAAAAACTAGCTAAGTTGGGGCTTAGTGATAGGTATGACCTGCAAAACCTAATAAGTTCATGTCCCCAAAACCCTTAGTACCTGGCTTCGAAGCAATTGATTTAGGATTTGCTATTTATATGGATGATTTAATTTACTAAAGAACTTAATATTAATTCACCTTACAAATATTATACATATTGGATATTGGTGTGTGCATAATAAATGAACATAAGTCTTACAATGTCGTATTACAAATCATAAAAAAGCAGAGGTAAGTATAAATGAAAAAAAGAGTAGTAGCTAGAGTGGGTCACGGCGGAAGTGACTCGCATAATGTCGGTCCAAATGGTTATGTAGAAGCAGATGGAAATATGAAGTATGCATTTTTTCTTAAAGGTTTTTTTGAGGGATACATATTTTGAATTTATGAACGTGAGAAGGGAAGACGTCGATGTAGCACTATCTCAAGGTTCTATTCAAGCTGCAATTTGGAATGCAGATGTTTATTTGTCGATTTATTCAAATGCATGTACAGCAAAATCAAAAGGTATCACGGTATTCGAAAGTGTTGATTTAGAGAATGAAGTGTTAGCAGGAAAAATTGCTAACGCAATAGCAAAAGCAATGCAGATATTATTTGGAGGCGTTAAATCCAGAGAAAATAAGAAGTATCCAGATGAAGATTACTATACTTATATTGATAAAAGACAGGATTTAGGTATTCCCTATGTATTTCTTATTGAAAGAGGTTTTCGTAGTAATCCCTTGAAGGAAGCCAAAAAAAGATGCTCTAATTGCGGAAACTTCTACTAAGGCAAGGTTTCAAGAAATTCAAAACTATATCTTTCAAAAAGTTTAGCACTGGGCTAAAAAACATTATGTCAGTCTCGATAAAAAGTACTCGGAATAAATGATGAACGATTTGATGAGTTGATTACTAGAGGAGAAGTGATGGCTATGCTTGGCAGAATTATGGAGATGAAATGATAACACCGTAGATTATTTGTTAAATCAACAGGATGTGCTTATTAAATAAGACAGTAGCCGTTATGAATGGCTACTGTTTTTATAAGGTTTAAGTTTAATATGGTCTTATTTTAACGCAACAACAACATCGCCTTTGATGTAGTCATTTCCTAAGTTAGTTATAATGATTTTATGATCATGAGTCGGATCCACTAGATTTTTCATTTCATAAAAAACTGCTGCAGAACGTGGATATCTCGTTTCAATAATTTTTCCTGTATCTTTGTCTTGAATTTCAATTTTCATATGAACATTTTCAGCACCTTTAGAAATAATCATAGAAAATCCTAAGTCATCATCTCCCGAATCGTTATCTGAAGCAGGTAAGAATATGTAATTTGAAGCATCTGGTCTTATAGAAATACTTCTATAGTAACCTGCATTTGCAAATGATGTTGCACCCATTGCACATACAAATGTTAAAACTAAAAACAAAGCTAAAAGTTTCTTTTTCATAATATAATCTCCTTTAAATAAAAATAACATTTTAAACCTTATATTCCGCAATATACCATTTGGCTATTTGTGAGTAAAGTCATTATAGAGAGATTTAAGCTTAGATTAATGGAATGTTAATCTATAGAATAATATAAAAATTTATATTGGTCTAAGTAAAATCAAGTGCAATATAGGAGTTTTCATAGATGTTTCCACCCCACCATTCAGGGTAATAATAACTTGGAGGTGTCTTATGAATACAACATTGCGGGATATTGTTTACTCATTTATCCAATCAATAGACTTATTTAATTATCTACTCAAAAACCATCATAGACGTGTAGCAATCATTGCTTGGCATATTGGCAAAGCCTATGGCTTAGATAGTGAGCAGATGAGTCGTTTGATTCTGTCAGCGGCTATGCATGATATAGGGGCATTATCGGTTGAAGAGAGAGATGAGCTCATCAAAATGGATATAGACAATCCACATCCCCATGCCAAATTAGGTGCTTATATGTTGGATTCCTTTGAACCCTTTAATGACATATCCAAAATAATATTTTATCATCACTGGTCTTTTTCAGATCATAATCAGTATATAGAAGATATGGGACCAGTACCGATTGAATCCTACATCATTCATCTAGCAGATAGAATAGATATACTTATTGATAGTGAGGAATCTATAATGATGCAGACTTCAGATATAATTCAAGAAATCGAAAAAAGAAATGAAATTCTTTTCCACCCAGATGTCTGTAAAGCTTTTAAAATAGTCGCATCGACACATCGCTTTTGGATGGATATAGAGAATAAATCAATGCAAGAATTACTTAATGAAGTGCCTCACAAAACACTAAATTTGACGTTAAGTTTAGACTTACTTGAAGACTTTGCTTTTACAGTGTCAAAAATAATTGATTGTAGAAGCAAGTTTACAGTATCTCATTCATTTGGTGTAAGTGCTGCGGCTTATCAAATAGCAGTATGTGCCAACAAGGATGAGGAAACTTGTAGAAAATTAAGGGTTGCTGGCCTTCTACATGATATTGGAAAAATTGGCGTAGATGTTTCACTCATTGAAAAAAGGGGTCCGCTTACTGATGAAGAAAGAGTGCATGTTGAATCCCATGCTTATTATACAAGTATAATTTTAGGTGAGACAGAGGGCGTAAGTGATATTGCTAGTTGGGCCTCACATCATCATGAGGATCACAAGGGTGGTGGTTATCCTGATCACTACGAAAAAAATAAAATTACAGAAGAAATGGACATCCTTTCCTATGCAGATATCTTTACTGCTCTTTTAGAAGATAGACCTTATCGAACGGGATTGGGTTTAGAAGCTATTATGAAAATTTTACAAGATGAGTTTGAAGAAAAACACGGGACTCATATATTGGATGTTATCAAAAGCAATAGCAAAGAAATTTACCGGTCATGTAAAGAAGCAATAAGAGATGGTGCAATGCGATATGACGTTTACGAAATGATGTCAAATAAATATGCTAATGAGTATAGTGGAATGACTTCGCATCATTAATTAGGACTATTATAAACTACTCCGATAAAAAATATCACAATACCATTTTTCAGAAAATTCTATTATAATATAAAGAAGAGGAAAAGGGGGTAGTTTTGTGAAGGGGAAATCAGACGCAGTATATATATGGATGGCTGCTGTTATGGGTGCCTGTTTTGGTATAACAGCAGTAATGAAAGCTAATTGGATCGTAACAAGTGGTATATGGTTTGTGGGAACACTATTGCTGGTTACAATGCTAGTGAATGCAAAAAACAAACAAATAGCTTATGTGAGAACTTACATTAAGGAGTTAGCGTCTGGTGATGTTACGGCAGAGGTTAATTCGAAAACAACAAAAGACTTCTATGTTTTATCCAAAGATGTAGATGCCTTCTCAAGAAATATGAAAAAGATTATGGGTAATATCTTAATTGTTAGTGAACAGCTTGATTCAATTGTAGAAGAACTTGTTCAAGATGTTGACAGTGTCAAAGACGGTTCTACAAACGTAAATCACACAGTATCTGATATTGCTGTTGTTATAGAAGGTGTGTCAACTAGAGCAACTTCTACAGCTCATGAATCTCAGGAAATGAAGGAAGAAATGAAAGCTATTTCCTCAAAAGCAAACACAACCAACACTAAGGCAACAGAAATGCGGACAAGTGTTGGAGATAGCAATTATAGGACGACACAATTCATTACAGAGATGAATGCTATAACAAAGAGTAACGCAACACTCTCCAATGATATGATAGATTTAAGCAATGAAATGGCGCGAATAGAAGGAATCCTCGAAATCATAGTGGGTATTTCTGATAAGACCAATCTCTTAGCGCTTAATGCCTCGATAGAAGCAGCAAGAGCAGGAGAACATGGTAGAGGCTTTGCAGTTGTTGCAGAAGAGGTAAGACAGCTAGCAGAACAAAGTAATGAATCTACTGAGACGATTAAAGATGTCATCGGAGAAATAGTAAGTAAAACAAAACATATCGCAGGAGAGATATCTAAAGAAACAGAAGCGATGCAGTCCAATATTGCGGAAGCAAATACGTCTTTAGAAGCAATGGCAACAGTAGAAACAAGTGTTGTAGAAACGATAAAAGCCATAGAAGAAATAGAGCAGTATAGCAATAAGCAATATAATAATACAGAAACAATTGTTGGACTTATACAGGAAATTTCTCATAGCACACAAAACGTGACTGCGAGCATTCAAGAGATTGCTTCTATTACATCGATGCAGGATGCCAGTGTAAATGGCATGGTTGAAGCCATAGATAGTATGAGTCAAGCTCATGAGAAGATGACTATTATTATTGAAGACTATAAAAGTGGTTTAAAAGTAAGTCCAGAAATAAAAGAACGTGTTAGAGTTGCTCAGAAGGAACTGGCAACATTCAAAGAAAATAGTCGTGGAAAAGATCTCGGTGATTATATGATTGCAGAGTTCAAACACCTTATTGATAAAAGCGATCGTTATATATTCTCAGGTGTCTTAGATGCAAAAGGGCAAGGAGTATGCTTTTCAGAGGATATAGATTTATCCCTTACGAATGTATATTATAGAAGTTATTTCAAAGGAGCCATAAAAGGATCTGATTATGTAACGGAGCCCTATGTATCCATGTTAACAGATGATTATTGTATTACGGTTACGACACCAATGAGTGAGAACGGTGAAATAGTCGGTGTGCTGTTAATGGATATACTACTGTAATAAATAATTCTATTTTAATATGAAAAGAAAATGTCGATGTACACTGTACATCGACATTTTTATGGGTATAACATAGCGGTTATACAGAAACCGCTTTTGTAAGCAGTTTTCGAGCAGATTGATACTTAAAGAATGAACTTCCAACATAACCTGCAAGGCTCCCTCCAATAATAGCAAATACAATGGCAAGAATTACGTTAATTGGTGGATTGAAACCAAATGGTGCAAGCAAACCTGGAATTGGTGAAGCAGTCCCAGGGGCATTGTTTATAATATTAAAATGAGCTGCAGAAAGACCAGCAAGTGCACCGCCAAAGAAGTTACAAGTATATATTTGGATGGCGTTTTGTGTAACGATATCGGCCTGAGTAAGAGGTTCTAACATAACGGCTGTGATATTGCTCTTGTCACCTAAGTTCAAGCGTTTAAAAACAGTGCCATTTGTAAAGGAACCACCAACACAAGCGATAGCAGCTATGCCCATTGAAAGACCTTGTAATCCCAGCATTGCTGTAAGAGCCATAGAACTAAGTGGAGATGTACAGATCATTTTTATAATACCACCAAGTAAGAAACCCATTACATAAGGTGATTGGTCAGCTGCAATTGCAATTGTTTGTCCAATATTATTAAGTGTAAGTGTAACAAGTGGATCTGCGCCAAATGCAACAAATCGAGCAAGTGGTGCTAAGACAATTGCACCAACAATTAAATCAAGCCCCAGTGGCAATCTTTTTTCAAGTTCCGGTGCAATGAGGCCTATAACATAACCAGCAAAAAAGCCTGGTAAAATACCATATCCAGAAACAGCAACACCTGCTGCAACTGAGTAAACTGGATTAACCTTCATACTTAAGCAAACTAGAATAACAGCGGCTACAGCCCCCATGCTACCAGATGCATTTCCAACATCCCCCAAGAAGTTAAGACCAATTAAATCACCACTGATGTACTTGTGTATTGCCTCAACTAAGAATGTTGCAACTGCGGCATTGGCAAGACCAGACATGGCCTCTTGTCCCTTTGGCATTTTTAAACTAAACAATGAGAACATAGCCAATGCACTCAGTAATAAACCAATTCCTTTAATAATTTCCATTTTACTCTCCCTCTAATCACAATTATTTTTGCGCAATAAAAAAACAGGAAACAAAAAACACTTTAATAGTGCATTTGTTTCCTGTCCATATACCTGAAAGTTTCTCTGCTATCATTCATAAGCAGATTTCTTCTTCGGTGTCTACCTTAATAGAACTCTCCAGGAATGTGTCCGATTATTGTATATGACCTGAGAGTTTCAAAATAAAGTTAAGCACCTTTATTCCTTGCTCCTACGGTTACGTAAACGTATCTTCAACAATCATCAACCACCCATATAATATTGGTGAATCAATATTTCTAGAAAATAATAACACAGATTTTTTTATACTTCAATCCAAGTTATATTAATGAAACTTAACAAACTATAAGAAAAAATTATATAAGCATGATTATATTTTTATAAAACAGAAAAAGTGAGATGTAATGGGAGTAAAGAGCCTTCAATTTTAAAATGAATAATTGAAAATGGCTAACAGTATAAGTGAAAAAAATTTACAAATACTTAACTCCTTCTGATAATATATTTTTGAATTTCATAAGAATTAGAGATTAAGAGGAGTGAATTGCGTTAATAAATGATTCTGTTACAATATATAAGAGAAACAATTAAGTGAGGAGGTAAGAAATTGAAAAGAGATTTATACATTGATTTTGATTCGACGATTGTAAATTCAGATAAAGCAATTTGTCAGATTTATAATGAAACATATAAAGATTATAAAGGTTTTGTAGAAGCTGATTGGATGAAACATGAAAATTGGGCATATACAACAGTTTGTCCATTGATTCATCAGCATGAGGAGAATCCAGTTCAAGTCGTCAAAGACTATTTTGGTTCGCAGGCATTCTTCGATTATCTGGAGTTTTATGAAGATGCCAAAGAGATTATTGGGAAGCTTACTGAAAAATACAAAGTCATCATTTGTACTTCAGCTTTTCCAATGAATGCGTCTAGAAAAGTACTATGGGTTGAAGAACACTTGCCACAGGTGGATGAAATCATTATCCTCATTAATAAGTCAGGAAATGGCTATGGTAAATCAAGAGTTGCAATGATGGAAGAGGATGCAATTTTTATTGACGATCATCCAAAAAACTTATATTCAACAAAAGCATCACAGAAATATCTTTATAAATTTAAAGAAACTGATTACAATGGTGATTGGGACGGACCAGTTGTATCAAACTGGAAAGAAGTTGCATCATTACTATTATAAGAAATAAGAGAAACATCCTCTCACAACTTAATGTGATTGGATGTTTTTTTAGTGTTTAATAGGAGGAAAATTAGAACATTGTAACCTTTGCGTAACACAACACACATACTTTCACATATTTTCTAGGAAGTTGTCACATACTTTAAGACTATACTAAGTCCATAACAAAGAACAAACAGTTGAAAACAACTTAAACTTAAAGGAGATGGAAAAAATGAAAAAATTATTAATTAAAGGGTTAACAGTGGGAATGATCATAGCAATGATGACATCAGGACTAGCATATGCAGATGCAACAACAGAAGAAAAAATCGTTACAGGTGATAGATTAGAACAAAGAAAAGAAAGAATGGAAGGAAAGTTCGAGGGTAGATCAGAGGAAAGAAAAGAAAATAGAGCTGAATTTAAAGAAATGACAGCAGAAGAAAAAATTGAGGCATTAGAAGCTAAGTTAGAAAATGATGATTTATCAGATGAAATCAAAGAAAGAATTCAAACACGTATTGACAAAGTAAATGAAAAGGCTGAATTTGATAGCATGTTAGAGGAATTACTAGATGGTAAATCAGATGAAGAAAAAGTTGAAGCATTAGAATCATTATTAGAGGATGGACTAGAAGAAGGTCAAGAGCGTCACGTTAACAGACTAGTAGAAAGATACACAATCGGAGAAGAGACATTGGCTGAAATCAAAGCAGCATTTGAAGGTGTTGAAAAAGAAGATAGAGCTGCAGTATTAGAAGATCTAATTGAAAGCGGCGATTACACAGGCGACGCATTGGCATTATTAGAAAAACAACAGGCAAGACAAGTTGAGAATGAAGAAGTTAGAGCAGAGTTAGAAGCACTTCGTGGTGAATTTGAAGGTTTATCTAAAGAAGAAAGAGACGAAAAAATTCAAGAACTAATTGATTCTGGCGACTTAAGTGATGCTGCTGTTGAGAAAATTCAAAAAAATGGTGAAAAAAGACAAAAAATGGGTGACAAGAAGTCGAAAATGAGAGACAATGTTAGTGAGCAGTAAATTTATCAGTAATTTATCGGAAGTATCTAAGTAACACCATAAAATTGTGAACGAATATGTAACATATAGGACCCCCTAGGATGATTATCATTCTAGGGGGTCTTCGCATGTAGATTAGTATGTCATCAACTTGTAATTTAAACAATACATTTTCACATAATGATAAGAAAGTTCTCACATACTATGAGACTATACTTAAGCCATAACAAAGCAAGACGAAAACAGATGGTGTATTTATTGAATTAAGGAGATGGCAAAATGAAAAAGTTATTAGTAAAAGGATTAACAGTGGGAATGATTGTAGCAATGATGACAACTGGATTATCATATGCAGATGCAACAAATGAAGAGCATAGTGTCTCAGAGGACAGACAAGAACAAATGAAAGAAAGAGTTGAAGAACGAATGGAAAAAAGAAAAGATGAAATGTCTGCTATTAAAGAGATGACAAATGAAGAAAAAATAGCATACCTAGAAAGTAAGTTGGATAATGAAGATTTATCAGATGAAGTATCTGAAAAGATTCAAAATCATATTGATGGCATTGAGGAAAGAATGGCATTTGATAACATGTTAGATGACTTGTTAGATGGCAAAACAGATGATGAAAAAGTAGAGGCTCTAGAAGCGCTTTTAGATGATGGCAATATGGAAGAGCGTCAAGAGGGTCATATCAATAAGCTGATTCAGCGCTATACGATTGGTGAGGATGTCATGAATGAAATCAAATCAGCATTAGAAGGTGTGGATAAAGAAGATAGAATGGCACTTGTTGAAGAAATGATCGAAAGTGGAGACTATTCTGATGCAGCTGTTAAAATGTTAGAAAATCAACAAGAAAGACAGTACCAATCTAGCCTTGTTAAAGAAGAATTGGAAGAGATAAGAAATAGTTTCGAAGGTTTATCAAAAGAAGAACGTGCTGCTAAGATTCAAGAGCTAATTGATTCTGGTGATTTAAGTGAAGAAGTCACTCAAAAGTTACAAAAAATTGGAGAAAGAAGAGAAAAACAAGCAGGCATGAGATTAGAGATGAGAAATGAAAAATAATGAAGCTCACATAATTTCACATGTTTTAATGAAAATTCACACACTTCGAGACTATACTAAGGTCATAAGAAAGAGCAAATAGTTTAGAAGAACTTGAACGAATAAAAGGAGATGGAAAAAATGAAAAAGATAGTAATTAAAGGTTTAACAGTAGGAATGATCGTGGCAATGATGACCTCGGGATTGGCGTATGCAGATGCAACAACTGGAGAAAAAATTGTAGTGGCTGATAAAGTTGAGCAAGTAAAAGAAAAAATGGAAGAGCGCTTTCAAGAGAAATTAGAGAGTAGAAAAGAATCTGTTAACGACTTTAGACAACTAAGTGATGAAGAAAAAATCGCAGAACTTGAAGAAAGATTGGATAATGATGACTTAACAGATGAAGTCATTACAAGACTTGAAGAGCGAATTGAAAGACTTGAAGGGAAAATTATTTTTGATGATATGTTAACAGATCTTTTAGAAGATAAAACAGATGAGGAAAAAGTAGAGGCTCTTGAAGATTTATTAGAAAATGGTGATTTTGAAGAAGGTCAATTGATGCACATTGAAAGATTAATTGAAAGACATACAATTGGCGAAGACATTATGGAAGAATTTAAGGAAGCTCTTGAGGGTGTTGAAAGAGAAGATAGATTATCAGTTGTTCAATCCCTTATTGCAAGTGGTGACTACTCAGATGAAGCATTAGATTTTTTAGAGAAACAAGAAGAAAGAATCCTTGAAAATGAAGCAATGAAAAGTGAATTAGAAGGCCTTGAAGGTGAAGAAAAAACAGCGAAAATTCAAGAAATGATTGACTCTGGTGATTATGATGAAGCTGCTACAAAGAGATTACAAGAGATGTTGGATAGAAAAGAAAGAATGGGCGATATCAAAGACAATTTAAGAGAAGAGTACAAAGAAAAATTTGAAAACTGGAAAATTGAAAGAAAAGAAAATAGACCCGATCAAGATACCGTAACTGAATAATTTATTATGGAAACCTTAAGCAAACAAACAGCTTAAGGTTTTTCTCTGTAAAAAAATAAGATTGATTTAAGAGTTATCAAAGATAGCTTTAAGACTGCCCTTATATAATAGCCATATGAGTAAGCGGATTATAGATAAGGGAGAGTATAAAATGAAAAAGAGATTGATGGGAATTTTATTGCTACTTGTTTTACTAGTAGCATGTGCGTGTAGTACTGGAAATGATTATGTGGATGCAGATAAGTATGACAAAGAAAATTATATAGGTGCAGCAGATGTACCTGATTATTTAGCGGATGAAATTGGTGTGACAAGAGAAGAAATGTCGAGTTTTACCATTGTAGAGGACAAAGCCTTTATGAAGGGTGATATCAGTGCGGATACAATTAGACAGGTTAGTAAACTTGTTAAGGATTATCCGAGTGTCAAAACTATTGTGATGACGTACGTTGGTGGATCTGTTGATGACGTGAGTAACTTAGAAGCGTCTCGCATCATCAGAAATGCTGGACTGAATACCCATGTAGCCAGTGATGGATTTATAGCTTCAGGCGGGACGGACTTCTTCTGTGCAGGTGTCATTAGAACTGTAGAAGAAGGGGCGCAAGTAGGAGTTCACTCATGGGCAGGTGGCAACATAAGCAATGCAGCTCTTTTGCCAAAGGACTCAGAAGATCATAAAAAGTACATTGATTATTATAAGGAAATGAATATGCCAGACCCAGAAGGCTTTTACTTCTTTACCGTGAATGCTGCTGAAGCGAGTGACATGTACTACATGACGATGGAAGAATTAGGACAGTTTGGTTTAACATCAAAATAGAATAGCAGGTGTAAATAAAATGAAAAAATGGCTCTTCTAAAACGAAGAGCCATTTGTTTATTTATTTAACTTCAACAACATCGTAACCTGCATCTTCAACAGCCTCTGACAAAGTATCGTTTGATAAATCGCCAGCTAGCTCCACAATAACTTCCTTTGTTTCTAAGTTTACAGATGCTTTCGTTACACCATCTAATTCCATTAGCGCTTTTTCAACACGTGCGGAACAGTGGCCACACGACATACCTTCAACAATAAGTAATTTTTCCATAATATCCTCCATAGACAAATTGAATTCCTGTTTTTAGTTTATACCAGTAAAATGAGAATCGCAATCAAATAACTGTAAATATTTTATGAATAGCGGGCTTGTGAAATAATTGATATAATGATAAATGACTACAAGTAAAGTCAGGAGGAGTAAAATGAGGTATGAAGGTAGGGTCTTTAGACCACCAAGTGAGGGCAGAAGTTTCATCCTTCAAGCAACAATTGGATGTGCCCATAATGACTGCGCGTTTTGCAGCATGTACAAAGAGAAGCAATTTAGAGCGAGGCCCACAGAAGAGGTTTTAGAGGATATTAGAGAAGCAAGAGATATGTATCCCTTTGTAAAGAGAATCTTCATCGCAGATGGTAATGCGTTAGCACTTAGTATGGAAAGATTATTGCCAATTCTTAAATCCATTAAAGAAACATTCCCTGAGTGTGAACGCATTGGCGTTTACGGTGCACCGATGGACATCTTGAGAAAAACTCAAGAGGAGTTAGAAACGTTAAAAGCCTTGGGTCTTGGAATTATTTACTTAGGGCTAGAATCAGGTAGTGACAAAGTATTAGAACTCATGAAAAAAGGTGTGACAGCCAAAGAAATGGTCGAAAGTGCATCTAAGGTCAAAGCGGCAGGGATTCCTCTGTCAGTAACCGTTATTTCTGGTCTTGGTGGGGAAGACTTTAGTAAGGATCATGCAAGTGAAACAGCTAAGGTTTTAAGCCAAATGGATCCAGATTATATAGGGGTGCTAACGCTTTTAGTTGATGAAATGGCTGAAATACATGAAATGATAGAAGATGGAAGATTTAAACTCTTATCCTCTAAAGTTATTTTGGAAGAATTATATGACATTATGTCGGGCATAGACGTGAGTAATTGTATGTTTAGATCTAACCATGCTTCAAACTATTTTGCCTTAGCAGGTGATTTGCCAATGGACAAAGATCGCTTATTAAGTGAAATTAAAGAAGCGATTAAGGATGATGAATTACTTAAATCAGAAGGTTTAAGAGGCTTATAATAACTTATTAAATCGATAAATGTATTGACTGTGAGGAGGAAACTTAATGGAACAAGTAAAAAAGAATCTTGAAAAAAACGGATTTGATGTTGAAATCATGCCCAATTCGGCAGCGGTTAAAGAAGCTTTATTATCTGAAATACCAAAGGATGCAGTGGTTGGTTTTGGTGGATCGGTGACGGTTCAAGAGACTGGTGTATTCGAAGCTTTAGTAGACCGTGGTAATAAGACGCTTTGGCACTGGCAAACAGCACCAGAAAACAGAGCGGCGGTTTGTAAGGAAGCTTTATTATCAGATGTTTATCTTTCAAGTGCCAATGCTTTGCTTGAAGAAGGCGAAATCCTTAATATTGATGGCAATGGCAATCGGGTGTCAGCTCTTTTTTATGGACCGAAAAAGGTTATCCTTGTCATAGGAAGAAATAAAATTGCAAAGAATTATGAAGCTGGACTAGAACGCATTCGAACTGTGGCATGTCCCAAGAATGCAATTCGTCTGAATAGAAAGACACCTTGTGCGACCTTAAACCGTTGTACAGACTGTGATTCGCCAGATAGAATGTGCATGGTAACCTCATTAATTGAAAAGAAGCCACCAACGATGGCATATAAAATTTATCTAGTAGATGAAGAATTAGGTTTTTAACAAAATCTTTTGGGGTAAAAGGTAAATATCAAGGGAGGCGATAGTATGATGTATGACTTTAAACCGATGACAGAAGAATATGGTGATGTGGTAGTAAGTTGGAAAACGCCATTTCGTTATGCTTGCTTTGATGCTGAAAACCACGAAACGACACTAGATGATTTAATTAGTTCTACTGAATTTGATAGTTTCATAGCATTAACACCAGATGATGAGCTTGTGGGTTTTGCGGAATGTACCTTTATTGATGAGGACATGCGCGTAGGTATCGCACTAATGCCTGATTTTCATGGTAAAGGTCTTGGATTTGATTTTGTTGAGACGGCAATAGAATATTTGCAAGACTATTATGAATATATGGGTGGAACAATTACAACAACGCTCATGCCGGATGATGCACATTCCATCGAGGTGTTCCAAAGAGTGGGTTTCACCATCACAATTGAAGATCATGAACATACAGAATTAGAATTAGTATTATAGCTGGGTTTATCCCAGCTGTTTTTTTTGGTAGAATAAGAGTTAAGGAAAGGTAAATATCAGTCGATAAATAAAATGATAGGTGAGGAAAATGAATAGAAAATATACTAAAGTCATTTCGCTTGCAATTGTTGGAGTAATGGTGTTTTCATTATTCGCTTCAGCATTCTTAAGCAGCGCAGCACTTTTTTAATGTGGAGATAATATGAGAAGATTTATAGCGTTTATCGTTTTTATTGTAGCAGTCAGTGGATTTTACTATTTTCAATTTAAGAATCCAATAAATCAACAACAAGGGGATCAACTATTTCTTTATGAAGATTCCTTCGATCGATTAAACAAGGACTTTTGGTTTGTCGGAGAATGGTTGACGACATTTGATGGCTCGAATAAGGTAGATGT
>JAOCZQ020664730.1:0-40263 GCA_025434785.2 Epizoanthus fatuus | reverse complement strand
TAATCTTATTGGCCCGTGCACCGAGCTTTACATGTCATTACTAGATTTTTGCGAAGAAAGTGAAGACATTTTCAAAGTCATAGGCAACATCTATGAAAACCCAGAATTGCTGGAGAAGATCAATGACTAACTTAATCATAGGCTTTTCGCTTGCTACATCGGTCTTATGTGCTATTTATGGCTGGGGCAGCGATGACAGTCGTAGGCTTAAGTTTTCGCTGGCTGGGTTAATGGCTGGGCTTGCTGGGATGGCTTTTTGTATGGAGTTTGCGGCGTGAAAGAAGATCACGGAAATCCAGATCCACTAAAGCATTACGCGCCAATACAACTGCTAAAGTCTTACAAAGAAGACTACCAATATTCTGATTTTGTAATATTAAGACCAGATTGTGATGGCGGATATTTTATTGACATTGCCTTTGCCGCAGATCAAATACCAGATGATGCCGTAGCCTTCCACATTCTACCTGAGAACAACTGGTAATATGCAACGTAAACGAACTAAACAATCACGAGGCCGTAACGAGGCTGAGCGACGGTTCCAAGACTACACGTCTCAGAGCTGCTGTATAGGGTGTGGTAGCGATGGCGGCGTTATATGTGACCATTTATGGGGTAGCGCTAAAAAAACTTATGTAGGGCTTGAGAGGGTCAACATAGGTCACTGGGCTGTTATCCCGCTGTGTGTTACTTGTGACGATGTTAAAACTCGTGGTAGTCGTAGAATGTTTGAACAGACTATAGGCGATTCTAAGGCGCTATGGGCTTTACATGCTAGCGGTTATAATGGGGATATACCGGATAATGTAAAAGAGGGGATAGCTAGTGCCTGATACTGTAGCAGATTGCAATCATTGCTTGGCCGATGGAAACATAGGGCAGCCGAGACTAAAGCTTGATGATGTTAAGTGTACCCATAGGGTTATATGCAAGCGATGTGGCGCTATGGGGCCGGAAGAGCAGTATTGTGTTGATGCTATTGAAGCTTGGGCTAAGTTTCAGCATTACGAGCATAAAAAGGCCCCTAAGTAGCTGGGGCTGTATTCTCTTTAACAAAATCAATTAACTCATTCAAATCACGATAGCACTTAATGTGTTTACCGATATTACTCGTGTGGTTAACAAGCAAGCTGTCTAATTTAGAACTGATAGCCTTTGCTGGTGGCTGACACGGGATTAGCAAGTGGGGCGGCGGCTTTAGCTTTGTCGCCTTCTCGATAATAGACGGTTGAGATTGGCTTGTTCCACAGGCGCAAGATATCGAGGCCAAGGTCAGAGCACTGAGGTTTAGCCAATACAGTTTTGTGTACCACCTTTGGGATCTCAACATAAACTTTCTCTATTTGCTTTTCAATTATCCGATCTTCTTTAGCTCTTTCTAAAGCTCGGTTTAGGTGTTTCAAATGGTTAACAGCCTGCTTGTCTAGCGCCTTTTCAACAGCTTCTAACGTGTTTGTCTGGCATTGTACGGTAGCTTTGTCATATCCAGCCTGATAGAGCTTATACCCACCGATAGCCAGAACGCCAGAGGCTAGTACTCCGACACCAAGATAGATATATTGTTTTAGTCCAAACATAACTATTCCTAAAGTTGTGGGTATATGCGGAATATCCGCTTAACATAGCCCTTTGTTTCTTTGCTGTGATGGCCGGTTATTTTATGAAGCTCACATAAGATTGGCTCACAATGAGTTTTATCTACAGCCAGCTTTTGAGCATTTGTTAGGTGGCCAGCACCGGCATTGTAAGAAGCTATGGCTAGACAGTAACGATCACCAGCGGGTCTAGGTGATGTCCAGTAGCTAACCAGATAACTCATATAAGCCGCAGACGCTCTAATAGACATCGATCCATTAAACGGGCTACCCAGGCTTGAATCCTTAGCCTGCATATCACGCCACGTCTTGGGCATGAACTGACATAATCCCATAGCCCCAACAGGAGACTTAGCCAGCGGGTCTAGATTGCTTTCTGCTATGCACTGAGCCTTTAGCAGCTTCCAGTCGTAGTAAGGCATGTAGAACCGCACAGAGCGCTTAAAGTCTTTATCCCATTTAGACGGGTAAGATCTGGGCTCCGCAGAAAAAGACAACAGAGAACACAATAGCGCTGTACAGCAAGCGATAGTTCGCGTCGGCCTCGTTGTAAGCCTTCTGGAACGGTGTTGGCTTCTTGCCATTTTTAACTCCGCGTCGTTTGTCTAAAATAACTGTGAAATAGAGCGCAACAATAAGCCATACAAGCAGCATGACTGCATTAAATAGACTTGGTAAGTAAGCTGGCGCGCTTAGGTATTGAATTGCTTCGTTCATTTGAATCTCCCGTCACTGTATTGCATGGCTTCATCCATATCTGCCTCAAGAATTACAGACTCAGGGCGATAGATGGTGCACTCTTTAGAATTAAACCTAACTCTATACCTATTCTCGGCAATAAGGTTGCTGATTCGCTGTCGACTTCTACCCGAAGCCATGGCAAACCCTACCTTAGTTCCAGAGTAGTGGTTTTGGAAAAAATCTTTAATGGTTACGTCTTTCAAAATATTATCCTCAGTAATGGACATATTTTACTTTACTTTCGAATATATGCAAACTAAACTGTTTGTACATTGAATGATTTACTTAATCGGAATTACACAGGAAATGGAGAATGGACAATGAGAGATTACGCATTCAAAGCACGCAAGCCGAACGCAAAGCCAATGGCGGAACGATTGCCAAGACCATCGCCGAAGCCAAAGCATGCGAAGGTAAGTGCATCGATAGACGCAATGGTTGCCAGTGTACGCGTGTATCAGAAGCCATGCTTAGTGATCCAGTAGCGTTTAATAAACTGTTTAGGAGTTTGTGATGGAAAGTAAAAATATTTATCAGCGCATTAACGCGGTTATGAAAGAAGTGCAGTATGTGCAAAAGGATGCAGCTATAACCGGAGGCGGTCAAAACTACAGAGCTGTAACGCATGATCAGGTTGTTAGTGTAGCGCGAGCGGCTCTTGTTGAGCATGGAATAATGACTTATCCAGAGCAGACCAGCGGAGAGTTTTTAATTAAGCGCGACCTGTCAGCAACACCGCCAGTGAAAATGGGATTGTATTCTGGATCGTACATTATCCACTTTGTTAACATCGACAATGGAGAGGACAGAGTTTCTGTTGCTGTTGAGGCACACGCAAACGACAACGGAGACAAAGCCCCAGGCAAGGCGCTAACGTATGCAACCAAGGCCGCAATGCTTAAGGTGCTTAACCTTGAGACTGGCGAGAATGAAGAAAGCCGCGCTGAAAACCTTGAGCGTCAAAACGTTATTGATCAATTCCAATGCCAGCAGCTTTATCCATATTTAACAGAGCAGGATGAAGGCGGGAATACAGTGTGGAACAAAACAGCCCAGCGATTACTTACTGCTTACAAAATACAATCTATTGAACAACTACCGGCAACAAAGTTTGACGAAGTTGTTAAAAAGCTAGGAGGTTCCAAGTGAATATTATCAAGGACATTGAGCAGGGATCAGAAGAGTGGTTAGCGCTTCGAGCTGGCAAAATTACAGCTTCACGCTTCTCTGATGTCATGGCAAAAGGCCGAGGTAATGCTCCATCAAAAACCCGCGAATCTTACATCAAGCAATTGGCCGCTGAAATTATAACTGGCCAGCCAGAAGAATCTTACAGCAATAAATATATGGAATGGGGTAACGAGTGCGAGCCACAAGCACGATCCATGTATGAGTTTAAACATGACTGCGATGTAGAGCAGGTAGCGTTTATCGAGCGTGATGAAATGGTTGGCGTTAGTCCCGATGGTCTGATTGGCGACAATGGATTAATAGAAATTAAATGCCCTAAGACGACTACACAAATTGATTATTTTCTTAAGGGTGATTTCCCATCGACATATAAAGCGCAAGTGCAAGGCCAGCTATGGGTTTCTGAGCGTGAATGGTGTGACTTTGTAAGCTTTGACCCGCGTATTAATGGCAGCGCAAGTTATTTTGAAGTTCGCGTGCATCGTGACGAAGAGTACATAAGCGAGCTTAATAAACAGATTCGTTTTTTTGTTAATGAACTGAATGAACTATTGGAGAAATTAAAGTGAGTGGAGTTAATAAAGTAATAATTGTCGGTCGATGCGGCAAGGATCCAGAAACAAAATACTTACCCAGTGGCAATGCAGTAACAAATATCAGTGTTGCTACTAGCGAGAAGTGGAAAGACAAGCAGACTGACCAGCAGCAAGAGAAAACTGAGTGGCACAACTTGGTGTTTTTTAATCGCTTGGCTGAAGTAGCGGGAGAGTACTTGCGCAAAGGTTCGATGGTATATATTGAAGGCAAACTTCAAACGCGTAAGTGGCAAGACCAATCTGGAAATGATCGTTACACAACTGAGATTGTGGCCAATGAAATGCAAATGCTAGGTGGCAAGCAAGACAATCAGCAACAGCAGGCGCCAGCACAACAACCGCATCAACAACAAGCCCCACAGCAAATGCAACAAGCGCCTCAACAATATCAGCAGGCACCGCCTCAACAAATGCAGCAACAGCAAGCCCCAATGCAGCAGCAACAACCGTATCAACAACAAGCGCCACAAGCTGGTGATTTCGACGACGATATTCCATTCTGAGGTGCAACATGACAAACCAAGAAACGCTAAACATTACATTAGGTAAAATAAAAAAATACGAAGAAACTCTACAGTTTGAGTTAGAAAAAAACGAGGGTGAAAGCGTAGACGATATTATCAATGTATTAAAAGAACTGTACGTGCATAGACGTAACTTGCAGCGTGCAATCCGATCAGAAAAACAAGGAGCTAGTCAACCGTGGAAAATAAAACAGGAGAGGTTCACCGAAGTTATAGAATTAAGGCTACCGGCCTAATTATTATTGCAGCGCTGTTAATATTTGCATCACTGCAAGGTTGTGCTACCCAATGTGTACAAGAGCCTGTTAGACAGGTTAGTGATTTAACTGGATTCGCTTAAAATAAAAAGCGGCCATAAAGACCGCTAAATTTCCCCTTGTCTTAGCCCCTTGGTCGGGGCTTTTTTATTATACTATCCTAAGTGTCCCGCTATCATTCCAGAGATCACCACTGACCAAACCAGTTGCCGCTATTGGCAGGTCGCCAGCATTAATACCCTGTGGCTTAATTGTAACACCGATGTTTAACAAAGTTTCCCGTGTATACTGAGTGCTAAACAATCCGCGCTGCGGCAAGCTTGCATGGTTTTCTAAGTCGGTGACTGTGCTCGTAATCGGCTCGAAATCTTCATAATTAAGAAATACGCCTGTTTGCGCGCCAAGTATCAAGTGGCCCGCCTCAGATGCACCAAACAACGTGGTGTAAGCATATCCCGTATCAATCTCTGTTCGATCACCTACGATAATCAAGTTGCCAGATGTGCTAGGCTTAATAGCAAATACTTGGCCGCCTGGGTGTTCAAACTCAATAGCCACTTCACGCACTGTCGCGGGCGTAGCTGGAATTACACGGGTCTCGTCAAACGACAAAATTACTTCTACATCATTGATCGTTGGCAGGCCTGTATTAACCCGCTCAGTTACACTAACTCGTATATCTCTGTGTGCAGCGCGATACAGAACCTCTACTGTCGCTTGCTCTGAGCCATCGTTTAAGACAAAGGTGGTAAATACATCACTAGCACCGCCAACGCCTGCTAGAGTCGCTGAGCCTGCGCCAAAGACATTGCCATTGGCGTGGCCTCGGTACTGAATGTTTAGCGTAACTGCTTGTGATGGTACGTTCCTAGTGAAAAAGATTTCATCAGCTTCAGCAACTGGAATGCCATTAACAAAGGTCAATGCTGGGACGCGCTGCCAGACACCTTCCCCTGAAACCCTGTTAGATGGTGCAGGGTAAATAGTCTCTGTACTAGTGCCGGCACTTTTAGCTGGAACAAAAACTTGAGCATTAAACACCCCGTTAACATAACGTATCAAGTCACGCCCTGTAGTTCCGTCAAAGGCGCTTAAATAAGCTTGATTGTTGTACGTTGTGCCTGCGTCAATATAGACTAGCTTTCGCCGTGCTTGATCACCGGTGTTTTCGTTAATCGGGCGTGACGCCAAGACGCCGCCACTTGGGGTGTTAGCACTAGGCTCATAGAAAACAACTTGAGAGGCTGTGCCAGCTAAACCTTTGTTGTACTCACTGGGTATGATAGTTGGCGTTGACTCTTCCGTTACGGTGAGTTCATTGTCAAGCACCTGTACAACATCATCAGGTAGGTTTAACGCTGCGTGCTCTAGCTCAGCATCAATGCGCGCTATGTCAGCTTCTAGGTTATCTAAATCACTTTGCCATGCGACAACACGCTCTTGAGTGCTTTTATCAATCTCAAAAGAATTGCCCGAGGTTAAGCCCGTGACTCGATAAACAAAATACGTTCGACCTTCAAATGCTAGGCTTTCACCAAGATCAACCGTTGCCTCACTGTTATCAAGCGCCAGTACTGTGCTTGCAGTTAAGTCTTTTAATACAAAGTTGCCTGGCGCGGGAACCGCTATGAATGCCGCCGTGCTATTAACCACAAACTGCGGGTTGTCAGCACTCACGTCATTGAGCGTTGACAGGTCGGTAGGGAATGGGTCAACACCAGAGCTATCGTTGTACAGCGCAAACACTTCAGGCGCGGTAATGGTCAGCGTTTTGTATGGACTAATCCTATCGGAAATGGCCGCCAAGCTTCTACTTTCGTCATCAACGGCGCCAATAACATTCTCAATTTGCTGATTTAAGCTAGACTCCACACGTGCCGTTTCTCTGCCAATAAGTTGCACAATCGGATCATGTAGCGAGCCAACTGAAGTATTCATGAGCGCGTGAATAGTGTAGCTGCCGTTATATACGGCACCTCTGAAGTTAAATCTAAAGCGCAGGCTAGCGTTTTGATTGAAGGCAGCCGAGTAGTCAATATTAGGGATGTTAATGCTGAGCCTAAACTGCCCTGCATCTAACTGCACACTGTTAAGCGGAAACATAAAGCTTATTCCGCCTGGGTAACCAAGCTCAAGCGATAGCGGCTCTAGCTCAAACCCACTAGAGCTAACCGTATCAATGCTAATGAGCATATCAAGAGCGCCACCAACTATATCACTAAGTTGTATAGGGGCATTGTCGAACCGTATTAATCGGTCAAATCCCTGAGTGTTAGTCAAAAGCTGTCGAGTCAATGGCGTGCCAGTCGCCATCGAATTAAATTCGTTAACGTTTGATGGGTTAACATTGATGTTTCGACTGGCATTAAACTCGATGCCGTCTTGATCAAAGTTAGCAAGTAGTGCTGCACTTTTTGCATTAACGCGTGGGTTATCAAGAAGCAGCCAGTCGTCATTAGTCGGACTATCTACAGTCGAAGGATTGTTTACCAGTGCAACCAATACCGATCCATCAGGCACAGTTAGCCCAGACCATGAGCCACCAATACCAACAAGATAGGCATCGCCCGCAACAATTGTAAGCGCTGACAGCTCGGCAGTAATATTAGCAATATTATCAATAGGGGTGTCGCGCTTAAGATTGAAAACACCGTTAGGCAATATTGAATTATTTGGATCAAAGCCGCCCGTTTGAAACTGGTAGTCCTCACCAGCTGCGGGCTTAATTACTATTGCCACTTGCTCGCGGAGAATCCTTTGAAGTTCCATGCCGCCGAGAAAGAATCGAACAACATTTCTATCTTGAAATACGCCACTGCCACCTAAGTGGGTAAATTCAAACACCACTGGGTATGTTTCACCTGCTGCCTGTATTTCTGTATCGTTAGGCAGGTTAACATCTGGACGGGTTGAACTATCAAACGGCTTGTCATTCTTAGCGGTATAAATAATATTGCGGTCTTCAAACTGCGCAATGTTGTTACGGTCAATGGTAAATCCGTCGTTAAACCTGACAAAAGCACGCCCACTACTGAATGCCGTGTTTTCTAGTGTCTGTATTCTACCAAAAGCATTATTAAGCTGGGCAAATCCTTCTTGTGAGTTTGGGACGCTGACGGGAATGTCGTCGAAATCAGAGTCATCAACTGAAACATCCAGCGCCAAGGGAGAGCCGCCAACTGAAAACTGCCTGGTTGTATCATCGTGAAGCGTTACGGTTATCGTTCCGCCAGCCTCGGTAATATCTTTAATGGTATCTCTAGCATATGGAAGCTCAACAAAATCGCCGCGCTGAACAAGACCGGCCAAGTAAGGAAATCCGCCAACGTTGCCGCCAGAAGGCACAGAGCCTAGCATGTTAATACTGTCTGCTCTTACCTCAACTTGAAGGTTGTCGCCTGTCTGCTGCAAGAATGCTAAATTATCAATCTCTATCGTGTTGTCGCCAGCCGTCCAGTTATAGCCATTTGTGCCGCTATCCCATGCTGCTTCACTAGGTAAAAATCGAATCGTAGCTTGATTTCCATCAGCATAGCTAACGCGCACACGAACGTTGGTCATTGGGCCGGCCGTGCGTATACGTAAGTCGTTAGTTCGCGCTGTAAATGGTACGGTATAGCCAAATATTAGCGGGTTTGTGGTTAAAGTTGAGCTTTCGTCTGGCTGAAGCACTAAGGGGACATTTGGCGTTGCTGGGCCAGCATTTCCATTATTGCCGTCACCTTCGGCCTCGGATCTAACAAACACTCTAGGGTTGAGGCTGGGTGCGCCTGTCGAGCTTCTGGCGTCAACAAACTCAAATATCCTGCCCGCTGAATCAAACTGAGCATTGCGAACACCAACGACACTATTGGATTCTTCAAGCTGAGCAAGCTGACCTATCTCTGGGCCTGTAGACTCAAACCTAGCATCGCTGTTGAATAGAGTCTCGCCGCCACTCATTACTTGGTTGCCAGAGGCCTCTAAGCCGCTAGCTCCCCTTGATGGAATTGCACCCATAGGAAGAGCAGCCAAGGCATCTAATTGACTGACTTGACCTGCCGTTAGATTGGTCATTATCGACCAAGCCGAAGCCCTCTCAGCGTTATACTGTGTTGATGTCGGAGCGTCGGTTCCGCCCCACTCTTGAATATTTCCATTTACAGTGATACGGGTGAATTCTGTGTCGCTATTTCTAACATCAGCTAGATTAGCCAAAGCCCATGCGTCACGGGCTGCATTATCAGCGAATGGAGATTGCGAAGGAGTAAATACAGACCTTCCGCCACCGCCTCCGCTTTCGTTTGGTAGGCCGAACCCTGTCTCTACGCCTGCCATATATCCCCCTAAATTTCGATAGGCTGTATTTTCCACAGCTCTGGATAGTTGTTGAATAAACCTTTGTGCATGGTGTCAACACATACTTTGTCTTTACAAGCAATCATGTGCATACGACCATCGAATATTTGCCCCCATAGTATTTTAGTCTCTGAGTGCTGTTGTTTCATGTAGTAAGCTAGGTTAGAGCAATCACCCTCCCAGCCTTTAGCAGCGCTTAGCGGCTCTTGCTCTGATACTTTAGGACTATGAGCAACGTAAGTCATGCGCCACTTAGCGTCTAATGCCGTGTCCTCGAATGACGCACATCCCGATAGCAGCAATGTTAATAGTATCGCTCTCATGTTATGCGCCTTGTAAGAGTTCGCGGACGGTTATATTGTCAAACACGGATTGCGCGTTAGGGGTAGAGATATTACCAATAGCCGCAAATACGTAGGCGTCACTTATAGTCGCCGTAAAATCATCACCTAAAGTCGTCGATCCTGTTTGAACGTCTACTGGCAGCTGTCGGGTAGATGTGCCCGACTGATTCGCAGATACATTAAAGAACCCGTCTGCGGATACAAATGTATAATCGCAACTTGCACGATAGGTAGCTCCTTGTATTAAGGCGATTTGCTGTGCTGCGCCACCGAAGCCTGTAGGCCCATTTTCAACCAAAAGTCGCCCATTATCCGTAGACAACGTGGCCGAACGTTGAGATGACCAGCCCGAAGTATCCACATCAAAACTGCCATTAGAGACTAGCTCATCCCCCAGCCAATCATTTCCATCTTCTGTAAATGTGCGGAAGTCGGCGGCGCTAAATCCGTTATATGTCAGCCCGTCAGCGTTGTTTACTGGCTCATCTAGTAACAATGTGCTACCGCTAAATAAGCGAATATTGGCAATATGGCCGTTAAAACCGCTCCCGATTGAACTTAATGCCCCTGCGCTGTAAGTAAAGTCTAGCTGATTTAACTGGCCATTAGTTACGTTTGGCGCTCCAGCCGGTAGGTCTGCATTGCCTGACCTTGGCCACACGTCCATAACAATGCGATCAGGTGTGACACTTTGGAAAGATACCGATTTTCCGCTAGGGCCGAAGTCTGCAAACACACGGCTAGTCACAGGTGGAGGCGTCGGCCTAAACCCAGTCATCCCAAAAAATACTTCTTCAGGCGTTAACCCAAACTCACTGTTAACAACGAACTTACCTGTATCGACCATATCAAACGCCATTATCGACCAACGATAGAGGATGTAATTGTAGCCCTGTATTGCAATCCAGCCGCTAGACCACTAGGCGTTAACCGGAACGTATCGATTGACTCAAAGAACGGGTCAAAGCTACGCTGCCCAGCCGCCAAGTCTAGCGTGTTGGTGGATGCAACAAACTGATCCGAGCCTAACACGCGAACAGACAGGGCCATAGTACTTCCTGCTGTTGCGGCAACTGCCGCGCCACTAGCGTCATAAATTGAGACTGCGATCGTATAAAATGCGCCTCTATCTTTCTCTTGGCTGTTTCGCTCAAAGACCGCGTCGTTAGCTAATAGAGCTGGGCCACTTGTATCTTTACTCATAATGTACCTTTAATATCCGAAGCCAAACACTACAACGGTTTTGGCGTTTGCTGAGTCATCGTTACGCACCGTTACAGTGCTGTTAGTAAATGCGGTTACGGTAAAGCCTTCAGGGCTTGCTTCTACTGCGCCACTAGCCAAGCCATTAACTACTCGAGTAAATGGTCGATCAACTAGACCACCTTGGCCGCCACTTGCTGACGGGTCAAAGTACTGCCAATTGAATGTAGACGAACTGGCCGCGCCAATAGACCCGCCAACCGTCCTGTATTTAAACAGTGGCTCGCTATCAACAATAGGCGGCCCACTTGGGTTGTCCACTATCAATAACAGTTCACGCCAGTTTGTGCCGCTGTCAAGCGTTGGCCTGTTGCCGGTTGTGTTGCCTTGGGCCTGCCAATATCTGTTAGCATCCCTGACTACATCACCTACCGTGTAAGGCGTAGCTGCGTTCCAGTCGTCACCAAATCCAGACGACGACCCAGCACCAGAGCCAGACGCGCTAATAGGGTCAAACGTCCTGACAGCAGCGCCACCACTATTCCTAAGTATAGCCCTATAATCGCCAGTGCCAAATATATCATTTACTAGGCGACCATCAGGCCCGATAGATACAGCAGCGGGGTTACTGATTGTCATTGCGGCATTGCTAAACGTCGCTTTGTTTACTGTGCTGCTTCCCGTCTCGTAGAACTCAAGCGACCAGTTTAAGGCTATGTTGCCGTTGTTGTCTAAGAACGGGGTTAGCGGATCAATTACTCGTGCCATCTTGCGCCTCTGTTGTGTCGCCGCCAGCCGCAAGGGCAGCAGCTAATTGAGCTTGTCTTTGGGCTGCTATCTGTGCAGCTTGAGTGCCTATTTGGCTATCAGCTAGACCGGTTATGTCAATGTCCTGCCTCATTAGCAGTTCTGATAACTCTTGGGCGCTACGCTGTGCTTTAGGTGTATTTCGCAGATAAGCCTCTGTTATCTTCTGGCCATTTCTGCCAGCCCTGATAACTTGGTCTGCAAACTCTGCGTTTTTAGCCGTGAGCCTTTGCGCAATCTTTCTTGATACTTGGCCTATCACTGGAACAACAACCGCGCCAGCAGGGCCACCAACAGCCGCGCCAATACCGACGCCAGCCGCACCGCCAACTATATTGGTCGCTCCACCCTCTGAGAATCCAAGACGACCAACAAGCTTTGCTAGGTTTTCACCCTTAGTGCCCTGAACAACCTTTTTGATTTCGGCCAGCTCTTGCTTGTTGAACAGTCGTCGTTGCTTCTTGCTGTTAAGTATAGAGCGAAATTGTGTTCTAATCCCGTTCTCAAAACCTGACGCCTGATTTCTTGCCTTTTCGAATGCCTCACCAATAAGTTCAGAGCGTCTTGCCCTTCCCCATAAGTCACGCGCCACTTTGTACTTTTTCCCAATGCCCTTAACACCCTCGGTCGTTCCTTGTAGGGCTCTAACGCCAGCCTGATCAAGGAAATCGTCAACAGTGTCAATCATTTGCACCCCAAGTGCAGACTCGGCGGGCTCTAGGGATCTAGCTGCGTTCTGGGCAACTGATCGCAAATTTTCTATTTCAGATAGCGGAACCTCTGCGCCTCTAAGCTCCTGAAATCGCTTTAATGCCTTGGCTGTCTTTGGGGTTATATCTGGATCAAAGCCTTTGCCTGATACTGCCTTCTCAAGCCTAGAGGTGAGGTCTGAAAACGCTCCTGGCTTTAACCTTATGCCTGCGTCATCTATCTCTTTGTAAACAGCTCTTGAGGTATCTTTGAGTTGCTGTATAGATGGTGCTGCGTCCGTTATCTCTCTAGCTATCTGGCCCTTCTTCGCTGCTTGACTTAACTTCTGTGAGGCCTTAACTGCACCTCTCGCCGATGCAATACCAAGTAGCTCACCGATTGCGGTAGGGATAGACTTTGCCGCAGCTGCTAAAGCTGGGCTTCCTGTAGCATTAAGTGTTTCATCGCCTAGCTTATCCTCTACACCAGATATAGCCTCAGCTACTGGTGCTAAAGTCTCGCCAACCGAAGAAAGGGATTCTTGGCCCTCTTGAGTTCTTGGCTGGAAAGTTAAAGCCTCTCTAGTCGCCTCTACAGCATCACCGCCTGACGGGAGATCAAAGCCAGCAGCTCTACCGATAGCGGAGCCAATGCCAGCAATACCAGCTAACGGCTCTGCTATTATCCCACTGGCAATAGTTGCAGCAGGCTCGATAACACCAGAACCTAAGAATCCGTCGCTAGGACTCCCCACACTATCACTAGTAGTATTACTATCAATGTTTCCATCTGTCTGAACTCCTTCTTGCTGATCATATTGACCTGACTGAATAGCTCTTGCTAGCTGTCTTGCCGCATTCGTGTCACCAGCAGCGTCAGCATTCCGTAAAGCATTCTCTAGCTGCACTCTAGTTGGCATACTTGCTCACCAAGTCATCTATTGATAATTCTTGTGCGGCATCCTGCTCAACAGCCTTCAGGCTATCAATGTACTGAGTGATAGTCCCTGTACCTGCTGACATGAAGCTGGCCGCATCTTCAATTTGAGCTGCTAATTTCTCTTGAGCTGCCTTCTTGCGAACCAAGAAATCTCTTAATTGTGGTGGAGAAAGCTTAGTTGGCAATGCCGTATCTAGTGCTAAGTCTAGCTCACCCTTACTTAGTGCGCCAAAAGTGGTAAGACCAACAACATCAAGACCTAGCCTGTTGCGCACGTTGTCAAGCTCAACGGATGCCGCCCGAATACTTGGGAGCCTTGACTGAATAGCGCCGGTCTGCGCACCAGCATCAATAGCAGCGATAGCTTTATCTATGTTGGCAATGTTCTTTTTTAGTGGCTCTAGCTTCTCAAAAGCTTTTTCACCCTGACGAATAGCGGCACCCAAGGCCTTCTTTTCACCTGCTGATGCAACTTTAATAGCCTCTGATGCTCTAGTCTTTCTTGTGGCCCTCTCTACCTGAGCCTCAGTGTCAGCCTCTCGCTTATCCTGAGCCGTCTCTTTAGCTAGCCTAAATCCTTTGGGGAGTTGAGCTTGTGCAAAAGATGCCTCACCTGTATTAGGGTCAAATGTAGGAGTGACCAGTTGACGTTCGTCAGCCTCATTGATAACTTCCACAGGCTGGAATGCTCTTTGTGATACTTTCTTAGCATTACCAACAGCTTCATTAAATGCCTGCATCTCTCGACGGGCTTCTTCAACTTTACCTTGGCGAACAAGGCTGCTGATTCTAGACGTTTGCTCGGTGTTGCCACCACGTCTGCGAATATCAGCTTCTCGACCGCCAGAGAATGCTAAGAAGCCCTCAATATTACCCTGAGATAGCAGCTTCTCACCTATACGAGCATCTTGTATAAATGAGTTTAAGTCACGCTGATTACTTGCACCGATATGCTGAGCAAGCGCGGAGGCTGCACTAGGATCTAGTCCTTGCAGCTCTTGAAGTGCACCCTCTTGGCCTTGCAGTGCTTGACCTTGCAGCTCTCGTGATCTTGTTTGGCGCTGCTGCTCTCGGCCAGCCTGAAAGTTACCCAAAACATCAGGTACTTGCTGGTTAAGTATTGCTTGCGCTAATGCTGAATTAATTGGCATGTTATACCCTATGTCACTGGCACGGCGTCAACAATAGGCGCTGGCACTTGGTTAGGCACAAAGGCCGTGGTTAGTAGATTGCCTATCTGCTGCTGATTCTGGCCTAGGAAATTATTAAACTGCCCTGCTAACTGTGATGTTTGGTTAGCCCTAGCTATACGCTGCAATCCTGACAAGTTAGCCTGCTGTAATCTAGACTCAATTTGCGGGGCTGTAGCACCAAGCCTAACGTTAGCCTGCTGTATCCCTTGACCACTTAATAACTGAGCCCTGCGAGCGCCACCGGCCTCTAGAGCTGAGCTTATGTCACTTCTCACACCTCTAGCGGCTGCTGATAATGGCTCTAGCTCTGCCAGTCTGCGCAACACGGCATTAGATGCCTGCTGTCCCGCTAGCTGCTGAGATCCTACCAATGTAGAGCCCGAACCAAGATCACCTTGAGCGGCTGCATGTCGTAATAATTGCTCTTGCTGTATTGCGTCGGATTCTCGCTGAGCTGCGCTTATTGGTAGATTACCAAATGCTTGCTGTTGAGCATCGGCACCGGCCAAGCCAAGTAAAGCGCTTTGCTCGTTATAAGCATCAAGGCCGCCAAACTGTTGCAATGGATCGGTTTGCGCTGCGGTAGCTTGTCGAGATAGATCAACAGCCTCATTGGTGCCAGCGTTAATAAGATCTAGTGCTGGCTGAGTTCTTGATTCAATCAAGGCGCCAGTATCTTCAAATCCTGTAACTGGAAGCTCTGGAACTCTACCCACTACACGATTAAGCTGGGGCTGAGCTTGTCCAGACTGAGCGGCAAGTGATGCCATCCCTGTAGGGAATTGCAGGTTCTCAAGCCCGAAGTTTTGGCCAGGCATAAACGGCATTATGTATATCTCCCTGCGGCTCTTGCTAATTGATCGATGCCACTGTAAACGGCGTTTTGCCCTGCTACATCACCAAGCAATCTAGCTTGATCTGCACCGCTTGCTAATTGCGCCAACTGAGGATTAGCCCCAACCAATGCGCTAGCCCGTGCGGCTGCTTGAGCTTGCTGTATGTCACCTTGACGCTCTAATGATCTAGCATCGATACCGGCAATGTCACCAACGGCAGCAATGCCTTGTTGAGCGGCGGGCAATAAAGCTTGTCTAAACTGAGGTTGTGCAGCACTAGCCGCTAAATCAGCTTGTCTTTGTGCTTCACCTTGCAATGGCCCATCTAGATTAAATATGCCTTCACGCTGTAGCGGATCAAGCGAGGCGTTACGAATGAGATTAGAAAACCCCTCATTGCCTTGACCTTGCAGAATATCAGCTTGTAGCGCATTGAATGCTGCTGTACCTGTATCAGCAAAAGGCTGAAGGCCTGCGCCAGCATCAACACCCGCAAGCTCTTCTAATGCTCGCTCAGCACCAAAAGCAATATCCTGTTCAGCTCCTGCGCTAGCCCTAGCTAATTGCTCAGCCGACTGGGTATTGGCCTGCTCAACATCACGAGCGGCTTTCTTTTGTTGGTTTCGTTGATTGACTGCTGAGCCAACCGCAACTGTTGCGCCTACTATTGCTGCTGCTGTTGCCATACATTAAGCCCCATCATTATCATATCTACAGCCTGATCATTTTTAAGGTAAGCACCTTTTCGGCACCCTTCGCGCTCAAAGCCTAATGCTGAGCAATAGTCAATAACGCTATTATATATCACAGGGATATTGACTTCTAATCGTTTCATGCTAGGAATGTTTTCTTTGATCCATTCTATTCCTGATAGGCCATGCTTTACTGCGTCACCTCTATGTTCCTTTAGGCAGAATATGTGACCCTCCCAAGTGTGGGCAAAGTGCTGATGAAGCCTAACAAGACAGGCGTTATCAACAACAATCCACACCTCATTCCATACATCAGGCTTATAGCTGTCGGCGCCATCCTCTGATATGTCATCCCACATAGAGTGCATGAAGGCAAGGATAAGCTCAGCGTTATAGGTTCTGGTTACGCTCATAGCGACCTAGCGTTAAAATGAGCAAGTATTCTCGCTGGGCTTAGGGCGTCATTGTACATGGCGATTTCATCCAAATGGCCGCCAAAGTTATTATTTCCTGATGTTGTAGCACCCCACGCAAAACTGCTAAATGATGGGGAAAACTCAGGCACGCTAGCGCTATCGACTGAGACGCCATCGAGATAAATAGATAGGCTTGACCCTTGGTGCACGACCACTACATGATGCCAAATATCATCGCGTGTTACGGTGGCGGATATCTCATTGGTTGGAATGCCAGGTGTCCCACTCCTAAATACTCCGACCAAATCGGCCCCAGCAAAATTAAGAACAACTTCAAAGTTATTGCCCATTGAAAATATATAGGCATTAGATGTAGATGACCCTGCCGGCCTGCGCATCCAGAATTCTAAAGATTTACTGTTAGTCAGGGAAAATGATGCACTTCTAACGATCATTGAGCCGTCAGGTGAGAGGGCACCCCCAACCGCACCATCTGTAGGCAAGCCGCTTCCGCTAGTTATTGATGCATCAAAAGAGTTGCCTGACAAGTCATTAATAACAGCACCGTTGGCAAAAGCACCCTCTTCTAATCGATAATAGTATGTGGGATTGTCGGCTAGCACCGCGTCTTGATAGGCCTGCCCAGGAACCACTGGCTCTCTAGCCTTGATTCCCTCAACCTGTTCAGTTACTTGCTCCATCCATGTGTGAAATTCAATTGTAGGAGTTCCATCCTTATTGATAAGCGAGTCTTGAATTTGCGGGGTTAGAATCCGTGTGTTATCAACCACTTATTTCAGCCTCTACTTTACGAATAACCACTTTAACAGGCGCGGTCACTTCAAACTCAACCGTGACCTCTCTAGGTATTCGATTCACTTTGTAGAATATGGTTCGCTGCCGATACTCACCTATTCGACCCATTGAGCGTGATCGTCTATTGCCATAGGTTCGACCGCCATCATAAGACAGTCTCATAGTGATTTGTGGATCTTCTGAGCCATCACTATCGTTAAGCAAGCCGACGCCACTCTCAATAACGGGCTCAATCTCAGATACAAAGATAGGGTATCCAAGGTTATCAAATGGCTGAGACACAACGAACCGCCTAACCACGTCACCGTACTCTGTGTATAGGTCTTTGCTGATCCTGCCAATGCGGTTATCCACAAGGTCTCCACAGAATGTTTGGCCATAGGCGCTGATGACGTGGCTCACTCGATAAGTTCTGTCTTGATTGTTTACTCTTGATATACGCTCATGCCAGCGACCATTAACCAAATCAAATACAAAGGTGGTAGTGGCTGTTCTGAACCCCACAAAGTAGGCGCCATTCTCGCTGTATGCCCACGCTATTATTGAGTCTAAGTCTCTTGCTGATAGATCGCCTAGCACACGCTCAATAGCAATGGTGCTGATCTTATTTACTTGCCCGCTAAACTGATAGATTGCGGGCCCTTCATTGGGGTGCTGACCCACAAAGAAAAATGACTCACCAAAGTTGATAACTGATAGAGGGGCTGATATACCTATATTTCGCACTGCGCCCTGTATTGCTTGAAATGCGTTAGGCACGCGAGCAATGTTTCGATACACCTCGATAGTCTCAGACCCAAGCGCGTACCACTGACCTCTAAACACATTAGTGCCGCGAATGGGATCTGGATCAGCCTCGGCCAATCCACTGTCGGCGGCATTATAATCTGTGCCAGCAGGAGCGCCCCTGGCATCACCTAACGGACTGTGAAAATACTGCCTACCTAGGTGACGGTTAAACACAAAGTAGCCGTCAACAAAGCGAACCTCTCCAGCGGGGCCGCCAAAGTTAGGGTCTGTTATCTGAGCGTAGTAATTGTTAGACGGCTGATAGACATAGGTAGCACCAAGAAATGAAAACAAAGGCTTGGATACGATGACCATTTGAGAGCCGTTGTCAGCAATCGTTACCGGCCCGTCAGCGCCAAGCACTTGGCCTATCTGGGTTAATGAGTATGTTGCTACGCCTGCATTAACCTCTTGATCCATTCGATACAGCGTCTCACCTAGCACCCAGTAAGGAACGTTATTGAATACATGAGCACCACGACAAAAGCCTGTGCCTGCTGACGCTATAACCTGCTCGATACCAGGAGTGGAGAACAGGTTCGCATTTGTGACCGATGGCGCTTGAGGTACGCTAGGGTAGAAGTTAACGCACCGTTGCGCAGAGATGGGCAATGACTCAGATACATAGAACCCGTTAGCTATGGGTAAGTCTTGTCTTGGCATTATGAGCCACCATCAATAGCGGATACGGTTCGCACTCCTGGCCTAGAATAGACACTGCCAGTCTGAGCGCCACCCTCCCAGAAGTTGTTGCCATCCCAAGCCAAACCAAAGGTTGTTGACTCTCTAGATGGGAATGAATTTCCAGTAAACGACACTGTGCTATATCGGTTAACAACTCCTGAGTTTAGCTGAACTATCCATAAGCTACCCTCAACATACGTTATTGATGTTGGGTTCTCGCCTTGAGGGGTAATGTTGATAGTTGCTGATGTATCTCTAACGCCTGCCGACGAATACTTTCTAATAGTATTGTCAGTGTTAGTTACGATCCATATATCACCGTTGGCACCCTCTACAATATCCGCAGAGTTTCCTAAAGCGCCATCGCTGGATATGTCAGCAATTGTCGCTGTAGTGGCGTGAGGCGGAGCAATTGACAGCCTCACGAGTATGTTTGTGCTTGTTAGGCCAATTAGATCACCGTTAGCCGATGTTGTGATGCTAGTAAACGCTGCCTGATTTAAGAACTGGCTGCCAATAAACGATCCGCTTGTTGAGTAGCGTCTAACTGTGCCGCCTGACAATGTGTAGACAATGCCATTAGCAACAGATAGCGAGCTAGAAAACACAGAAGGAATCGGTGTGGCCGTGAATACGCTAGAGCCTGTTTGAGCGCCTGTAATCTGGCCTCTCGGCGCTGTGGTTGATGCCGACTCCCTAACATTGATTATGTCATCACCATAAGCTGTAGTTGCAACACCGGCCCTGTAATAATGCTCTACAAAATCATCGTCACCACTATTACCGCTGCCAACAGGAACACGCGGCCCGTATGGGGTAGGCCCGATATCGACTAGGATCTTTTCTATCACCCTCATGGAATCATCAGCATTTGTGGCTAATGTCGGGTTGATAGGTCGATCATACTCAGTCGCAAGCACCACAGCGAAGTTATCCACAAGCCCGCGATAGGTGCCGACATTGTAGTTTAGTGAGCCGATAGTATCTTCCATGTTAACGGGTACTTGGCCAATGTTCAGGCCATCCGCTATCATCTCAGCAATCCACTCCTGAAAGTGCTCAAAGGCTGTTTGCAGCTCAATATTCTGAGCCTGCTGCTGATCCGACTGGACTAATATCTTCTCTAGTGAGCGTGATACAAGCGTTTTAATGGTGCGTTCGCTAACGGCGGCCATGTCTTAACCTTCTTCTTTGTCTTCTTTCTTACTGGCTAGATTCTCGGCAAACTCTTGGTAAAAGGACATCGGAATACAGATGGTAAACTGTCCCTTCTTGCCTTTGTTGATGATAAAGCCAGTGTAGCTATCGTTAGAATTAGATTCGTCTACTTCTTTACCACCGCAATACTGAAAGCTTTTGCCTTTATCGTCTGGAACCTTAGCAAAGCACTCGCCACTAGGTAATGAGAATTTAATGGTTTTCATGTTTATTCCTCATACAAAAAAGGGGTGCCGAAACACCCCTCAATATTAACACAGTTTATTATTAGCCGTAGCCATGACCAGCAAACAGCGGGTTAGATACGCCGAACACTGGGAACAAGTCAAAGCGAATTTCTTGCGTATTAGCCTCAAAGTTAGAACCCTGAGACACTCGAACCGTAATTCCATCCTGAGTGCGGAAGAACGTAGAAGTGCTGTTCAACTGAGGTAAAGGCACGGTTCCAAGCACGAACGCTGATTTATGGAAGAACAGGTTAGGCTTAACAAACGAGTTAGCAGTGCCTTCAATAGTAAACGAATCACCAGAGGCGATAGGGTTGCTAATGTTGGTGTACTGGCCTGCGCCGTCGCCAGTAGTGTGATTGATAGCGGCATTAGTCACGGTTACCGTAACGTTACCAGATCCATCGGTATTACCACCTGTTACTACAGTGTAAGTCCATGGAATTTCACTTCCATCAGCACCAAAGATAATTCGACGAGTGCTTACATTGATTCGAGAGCGGCCAGCTTGAGTGATGGTTATTTGATCGCCAGGGCGGACAGCCTCAGTAATGTTAGCCGCTAGACCTGTTAGCTGAATTGTCTGCTGCATAGTGTCTTTAGCGGTGGTGTAGGTCGCATCTGGGGCTGTACCAATAACACCCTGTCGGTCAGTAGTTGCGCCAACTTGGTAATTGTCAAGCGCATTTGAACTCATGATGCGCATTCCGGCAAAGTTTGAAGATATAGTGTTCTCATTAAATGCCTGAGCCACTTGACCCTCTGGTAGGTTGTTAATGCCCTGTGTTACACCTGATAGATTCTGTTCCATAAAGCTGTTGCCAACGTAGTACTTCTCTACGCTTGGAGCGCCAATCTCTTTGAGCAGTGAGCCGGCGCCAGCTACATCAGCCCAATCATTAACCTGAGAGCCAACAGAGCCAACACGCAATCCTGAGTTTCTTATCATGAACTCACCAAGACTGGTTTCAAGCTCAGTCACGCATCGCTGAACAGCGGGCTTAAGAATTTCATCCAACTGGTCAAGCTGGATGGCTTCTTCGCGGATAGTCCACGGAATAGGCACGGTGATCATTGGCTGGACTTCAGCCTCAAACGTACCTGACACAATATCGTTTTTGTTTTGTCCGGTGATGTCACCACCGGAGGTGCGTAGCGCAGTGTAATCGTGCGGGCGCTTCAATCGAACACGCTCACCACTTGATGGATTGATGTCACCTTGAACTTCTGAGGTGTTAACCATCTTTGTTAGAACACGGGATGATTCAAACATCGGGGCAAACCGGCGTTTGATCTTGTCGGTGACGTTACTAGTTAAGTTATTAGCCATTTGGATAGCTCCTAATCATGATAGGTAATCCCCATTGCCTCGCCTTGGTCTACCTCAGGGAGAGCGCCACGACCGTTTAAAGTTTCAGCCGGTGCAGGGGCAGTACTGGTTTTAGGTTTAAGCGCAGAAGCTTTGGGCTTTATCTCTGTCTCAATGTACACACCAATTTGAACTGGGTTCATTGTGGCAAGTGCATCAAGCTCAAGAGGGTTGGCGGCTAGGTGTTGCATAATTAACGGGCCACTCTCATCGGTCAAAAGAAACTCCTCGACCTGTGGACTAACGCCGTATTGCGCTACCGTTGCTGCTGATTCCTGTACCGCTTCTGGGCTTATATTTAGTTTTGTTGCGTTAGCCTGAAATGTACCGACCTGCTCTTGAATCTTACGCTCGTTCTCTAGCTGCTGTTGACGCTGCTCAAGCGCTTGCTGATCGAGCTGAGACTGGTGTGAAGCTTCCAGTCGTGCCTTCTCTGCAATAGCCTGCTCACGTACTTGCAACTGTTGAGCGTAGTTTTCATCCCACTGGTCTGGGAGGTCTGGAATAACGATGTCATTAGGCTGCTTTGGCGTTTCGTACTTGGCTTCTAGCTCCAAAGCACGGGCCTCTGCTGCCGCTGCTCGCTCTTCCGCTTCCTTCATCTGTCGGTGTTTTTTATTAATCGCTTTTTGCGTGCGATCAACAACTTCAGGCTGCTCAGTAACTTGTTCACCCTCTGAACTAGGGCTATCGGGGGCTAATTCCGCGTTGGGTTGCTCCACAGTCTGATCTTGTGGTTGTTCAATCTCAGGCTGATCTACAACACTATCTAGCTCTTCACTCATAACATTACCTTAATATTCTGCGATTAGGTCGCAATACCGTTAAAAGTATGGCAATACATCTACCATGGTTAGTAATTATACCGTGTCTGGCGTGTCTGGCAAATTAAGCGCCTTCTGTGTATCGACAATCTCTTGCGTGGTTGATTCGATCGCATCACCAAGGCCAGGGGTTATCACTACATCAGCACCGCTTAAGTCTTTAAGGGCTCTAGCTACGTTAGCCAGCGCCTCTTGTGTCTGGTTCTGTATCTGGATAGCTTCAAGTTGTTGCTTATGCTGCATTTCTGCCCGTTTGCGTTGCTGATCTGCTAGCATTTGCATTTCTTTCAGAATATTATCCTTCTCCGCCTGCTCTTGACCCAGAATAATCTGCTGCTGCTTAAGCTTTAACTCTTCTTGCTTGAGCACTCCTTCCATTTGTGTCTTCTGAATATCAACTTGAACCTTCTGTAATTCAGCCTCAGCAATCTTAGTCGCCGCGTCTGGTTCTGGAGGATTCTGCTGCGCTGCAATCTGTTCCTGCTGTAGTATCTGTGCCTCTTCATCCGTTAACTGATCCTGTGGAATGCTGCCATTACGGATACCGAACCAGCGTAGGCGCTCATGTAGCTCTTTCATGCCTGGGGCTGTGATGTTCTGAGCGATGATATCTGCACCGATCTCACCAACCATAGGAACAACAGGTAATAGCTCAATCATGGCGTCAACTGTCTCTTGCTGACGGTTCTTGAACATTGGGCCTACATCACACACAACATCGTACATGCCGACGCTTAGATCATTTAGGTGTACTGGCTTCTGCGTCTCACGATCAAATACAACATCGTTTAACGTAACCATTTCCTCCGATCCATCCTCACCCAACACTCTAACCTGACGCTTACCGTCATAGACGCGAGGGATAGCGCGAACTAATACTTTGCACGTATGCTCAATGCCAAGTAGCCAAGCATTGATATACTTGACCATTGAGGTGTCACCCTTGTTCTGTAGTGACTGAATAGCACCCTCTGACATTCGACCCTGTTGCATACCCATAGAGGCAGAGTGAAGGCCAGCAGTAACAGGGAATTGATTGCGTATGTCTGCGCTTAGCTGCATTAGTGAGGGGGCCACTTGAGCAGGGGCAGTCTGTGTTGGCGCTCCCGTTCGTGATCCACTGTCTGGGTTGTATGGCAGCACAGGGTTAGCGTTAGTATTCAGCGTCTCGTAATCTTCCTTAAACCCCTTAATCATCTTAGGAGTGGCTAGAATCTTCTGACGCGGAGCTAACACAACCTCTTCAATCTTGCGCGACTCGACATAGTTGTAAGAACGCTGCAAATCGATAAGCTTCTCAGTAGCACCCCAGTAGATAGGCTTTTGCTCGCTGATCTTGTAGTTAGCAAAGATGGGAATGATAGGCAGGAAGTCAAACACAGTCTCTTGTGCGTCATTCAGCCAGCCATGTTGATCAAACAACCGACTGTAAACCTTGTAGTCTTGAACCTTGCGGCGCATCTCTTCAGTGATGCCTTGCTCTGCCAGTTCTTTTTGTACCGATTCGAACTTGTCATCCACCTCGTAGATAGAGCCGTCAATCATTCTGACTAGCTCCTTGGTGACCTGCTTCTTATAGAATATCTGACCTACGTTGATCATCTCTGGCTTGTCGTCGTACACCTCTTCGCGTCGATCATCACCTAAGCCAATGCCTGAGCCTTCAGGGAATCTGTCGTCATACTCTCGACGCAACAGACCTGTGACCTTAAACACGTGCATGGCGTCATCTTTAACTTGTCTAAGAGATGACGAATCAAACCAGACCTTATCCTCTGGGTTGTCAATCTCCTTAATGGCCAGGTCTTGGTCGAATGGATCACCCATGTCAGAGTATTCCTGTACAACCTCCCAGCATCCATAGCCAGCGCCAATCATTTCGCGGCCCTGCTGACCAAAGATGTACTTAGCTCCACTCATGTTCTGAATGTTGCGTATAAGGCCTGAGAATATCTCGGCGTTATCTTTGGAGGCTTGACCACCGGACGGACGCACGGTCATCTGCACTTCCATCTGCTCGAGCTCACCAGCTATCTGATCAATGACAGGGTTGCACATATCGAACGTGAATCGTGGCTTGCCCATCGTTGACTCGATGATATCCGGCTCCCACTGACCATCACGCTTATTCAGAAAGTGCTTAATCTCTCTTACGCGCTCTCGGTTATCTTCGTCTGACTGTAGGTCAAGCTCGTATACTTGTACTACGTCGTCATGGTTTGAGTAATCTATTGGCATTAGAACATAGACCTAAAGTTGAGTGACATATCGTTATCATCATTAACAGGCTCGGCAAACGTAAGAGCGCCAGCGTCACCGTAGTCAGGGCTAAAGCCATACTCGGACTTGATTTTGTCCTTGGCCCATAGCACCCTCCTGTCATTTGAATCTCTATTGTATGGGGATGCGCACAAGTCAGCTTGCAGCTCGTCGTCATCAGGTATATCAACTGGCAGGCTTTCATCAGTAAGCCATGCTGCCATTTCACCCCATATCTCGTTGCGCTTATTCTTATATTTTACAGGATCTAACGCCGTGGCGCCAAAATGCACAGACTTGACTCTATCCTCGTAGCCAAGCTCATGCAGCCTATCAACAATGTCGACGCCACCGCCGTAGTCAATAAACATCATGTCTGGCTTCTTTCCGGCTGCTTCATCAACAGCGTCAAGTATAGCCTTGCATATCGCTACGTTCTTGCCGAGACTGTCGCACTGATCACCTATGTATGATTCCATCCCGTACATTTTACGACCCTGTCGCCTTATGATTGCAAACCTATCCCCACCTCTCGACGGATCAACACCAACAATAAGCGGGCCATTCCCGTTTTCGTTTGCTGCTCTAGCCTTACCAACTTGATTGGCATTTATTAGGCCGTCACCACCACTAACTTGGAACGCCTCAGCAGCATTCATTGGATACTCTTGCTTGAACGCCTTTTCACCATCTTGCCCATCAGTGGATAATTCTGCAATCTTTATCCTTCTCCAGTATATTTGACTGTCAGATAGGCCATATCTCTCAGATATTTCAACCTCTTCTTCAGTACGTACAAAATTATCTGCTGGAAGCTTTGAATATTCACTCTGCCAGAACCAAGGAACAAATATAGCCTGAAACTCAGACTGTCCAGACTCCGCAAGCTTCCATTGCTGATGAAAGAAGTTGCCAACACCATTAGCGGTTGACTCCCATATAACCTCAGTACCATCGGCATCGGGCACAGCCTGCATAATGCCCTTAGTGTGCTCGCTGGCGTTCATCCAGAAAGCAACCTCAGATCCGTGAAAGTATTGTATCGTCTGGCCTCTACCTACAGCCTTGTTACCCGCTGTACCAATCTTGTAGCCACTATCCAATATATCAAAGTGAAGCTCTTTAGCATTGGCTGCACCTGTACTTGGCTTAACAAATGAGGGTAGGTTTTCGTAATAGCGCTCGGTCATCTCAAACAGAGCGTTAGTTGATTCGCCGTCGTGCGTGAGAATAAAGGCTCTTACGCCCTTGCTGTGAGTGGTTCGCCATACAAAGCGACCCTCTGCATAAGTGGATGCGCCCTGCTGTCGACCCTTGAGAAGTATAGCTCTAACCTTGCCGGTCTCAGCTATCTGTTCCTGTAATCGCTTGTGTATGTACTGCTGGGCTTCGTTAAGCTTGAAAGGTTGCAAGCCTTCTGCCTTGGTTCGTATCTTCAGGCAGTGCTTAGCGTAGTATTCGAAATCATCCTTGAGTCTTTGTCGTTTAGCCTGTTGCTCAGTCGAGAGAGTCAAGCCATTGCTCCTGTGTTATTTCTATCTTGCCTGTTAGCTCTATTTGCTGCTTATCCAAGCCCAACAACTTAGCCTGTGCCATGATAGCCCCAGTGAGCGGAGCAACCTGTTCTGTATCTTCTGCCATACGTCGTGCTGTATCTAAGCCTTCTAGCAGTGATTTCAACGTGTATTTAGACTCTTCTACCACAGATTGTTGCGCCTCAGACACCATGAGGGATATCTTGGGGTGATTGCTTAACTTGAATGCTTCGGTATTAATCGCCTCTGGACTCATGCCGCTAGTCTTGTAGCACTCACGATAAGCATCTGACTTGGTTAGCTTTCCCTCTATCAGGAGATTAGCAAAGCTGTGTTGCTTCTCTGTTAGCTTACGAGCCATTATTAGCCTTCTCTAATTTACTCATAATCACTTATCCATCCGCGCTAAGCAAAATGTACGCAGCCACATACTGTACTGATTTGGGCTGTATTCGTAGAATGTTGTAATAGTCATAACATCTCCTCAATATCACATACGTTAGACTCTAAAACCTCTGAAATTATCCCCTCTACAATACCGTCTTTAGTTTGAATGCCTGCGGTTTCACCGATTAACTTAGCAGCGCTTAGGAAGCTATAGCACGCACCCTCTGTGCCGTCTTGTAGTCTTACTTTGTAGGTTAAGTGTTGCATAAGAATCCTTATATGCCCCGTCACTTTCGATCAGGGGCGGTTTGTTAAAGCTTCATATCAGCCTTCATAATGCCGCCACCGGATACGGGTGATGTGGATTTACCCATCATGCCCTCACCTGGACGCATCTTTTTCATACCTGGTGACATCATGCTTCCGCCTTTCGACTTCTTCATGCCTTTCATTTTGCCATAGCCCATTTTCTTTGGCATAGCATTGCCCTCTTGTGTTAGTGGAGGGGTTATGATACCACGTCTAATTATTTGTACACGTCCTCATCATATCAACAATGATCTTATCTGTTTTACGCACTGCCTCTTTACGCGGGTCTCCGCTAATAAAGTTCTCTACTCGTACAGTTTTAAAGAATCCTTCGCTGTTGTTTATCCAGTGTCTTGGTATCCATTTTTTCATGTGTCTATCCCATAAACCAAACAGGCAACCCAATCACGCAGCAGCCCACAATAAACTCCACAATGCGAGTAGGGCCTATGTACTTACGCTCTTTGTGTTTCATCTTCTGATACAGCGGGCCGTTTAGCCAGTATATTGGCCCCATCAACAAACCAAACGCACTGCAAAAGATCACTACGGGGTCACTCGCCAGATAAGCCAAGCCTAGGAAGAGTGGCGTAATGTACAACCCCCGCAATGATGTCCAAACCAATGAATACTTGATCGCATCGCTGTCAGATTTAAACGCTTGTTTACCTGTGAATTGTCCGTTATATCGAAACGGCTTTAGCGTTATGCCTGTGATTTTGAATGCCAGCTTATCTAACAGCTTGCTCTCAGGCTCATAGGGTCGTGTAGCTGGATCTTTCCACGTCATGTTTAGCGCAGTACCCCAGCCTTTCATACAAAAAAGGAACACGCCTACAGCTGATATAGCAGCTAACTCATGATAATAGCCTAGGTAATGCGCAATACTGATACCGGATACTATAGAGAACATTCCCTTGCTAGTCAGTAGGTTAAAGGCTTTCTGGCCCTTAGTCGGTGGCGGATCTTTTGGGTTATCACCAAAACTAAACCCGCGTAATGCGTTTAGTATTCCCATCCATATAATGATCATGTTTTTTCCTTATCTCAGTTAGTGGGGTCGTTAGTGGGTTGAAAGCATTTGCACGTTCATCATTTCATCATCTTTCATTGCTTCTCGAATAAAGGCTTTCTTAAACTTCCTTCCCTCAAAACCGTGGATCAGCTTGAGAGAAAGTAGGGCGATCATCTGGCAGTATTGCGACATATCTTCTTGATTACTGCATTGGCCCATTCCAGTTACTAAGTCTTTTATCGCTTTGTTCTGTGTTTCTTTGGCATTCATTTTTAAATCTCAATTCGTACAGGTTTGAGTTATTAGCTGTAGCCAGCTTTTTTGCTTTCTGCATCCCAATCAACCGTGAAGCTAATATGTAGGACGCAACATTTTTGCGGGGTCTTAAATGGAAACCCTTTTAAGTTGCTCATGTGTGGTTTTTTCGTGCAGACGTAACATGGGCCGCCGTATTCGGGGCCGTCAGAATCGTCCTCGCTGTATGAACAATGTATACAAGACGCCAATACTGGCTTGCCTTCAAAGTCCGGCAGGTAGTCGCTGCTTTTTGCTATTAATTCCATATCTCTATGCTCGTACAGTTATGCGTTATACCAACCACACAATAATTAATGTTGACGCTATTCCTACTAATGCGCCGATGATAAATCCTGTTTTAAATAAGTTGTTGCTTATCACTGTGATCTCCTATTTGAATGTCCATAAATACTCCTCAATGATCTTTTTAGCCTCATCAAATCCAGCCGCCCACTCTGCCTTGTAGCCCACCTCACGCATCTTATCTAGGTGCTTGACTTGAGCCGCTGACAAATCCTTCTCACTCTTGCCCTTGTCTTTCATTTCAAGCCACAGGCCACCATAGGCATCCATCGGTATGGCGATAAGCAAGTCGCTAGCACCTGGCTTCATGCCTTCGGCCTTGAGCGCGTTAGCCTGCTTTTGACGATCAAACTTTGATCCATGCAGCTTTGTGCCGTTAGGTATGCCAATAATGCAATCTTCGTATTTGCGGTAGCGAACCTTAAACCACTTAACGACAGCCTTTGTGTGATGCTTTTCAGACATTAATCTTCCCGCTTAAGTAACTTAGTTTCTGCCTGTATTGCCTCTTGAACCTCTCGCGCAACCTCGGCTAAATCTTCGTTAGACTGCTTTAAACGCTCATTCTCATCTAAAGCCCGCTCTAGCTCGCCATGCTTGTCACTTAGTACATTAGCCATAATTAGCCATACTTTGTAAGCAGCTTCACGAGCATGTTTGTTTTTAAGCTGAATCCCGCAAGACTCAGCCCATCGATTAAATTGATCCTTCAATGCTTTGTTCCTGTTCCGGAAGCTCAAGATCAAATACTTTAGCGATAGAGTTCACCGCTTCTGGATTCATCCCAGCTTCAGCCATTTCAACCAAAAACTTGTGGATAAAGTGCATATCTCCCACTGTGCACTCACCTTCAATTTCTGCCCGATCTTCTGCAAAATGACACTTATGACCCATCTTTTTTATCTCCTGTTAATAATTCATCACGTAAAACAACTATATCTCTCGGCGCGTTAATACCGATAAATCCTTGGCGACCCTGAACACGCTCTAAAAATATATTAACAGTGTCACCGCATGGCAGCTCTAGCGTTATGCCGCCTTTCTTCGGATGACCAGCAACGCGGCCTAGTTTTAGGTATCCATCATTCATTAGGATCAATCCCTAGCATGGCTTTGGCGTGGGCTATGGCGCCTTCTTTGGTGCGGTGAACAATATTCCTGCTTATCCATAAATTACCAAATCCACCACTTGTATAAACGCCATGCACATATAAAATATTCGCAGCTATGTTTGCAGCATAATAATCATCACCCAACCCAGGCTCAAACCGATCATCCAGAATTTCAAAGCCGTTGCAAGTGAAGGTTTTTTGTTTGCGGCGGTATTCAATATCATGGCAAAATGACAGCTCGATAGTGAGATCTTTCCATTTGCCGTCACAGCCTTTAAGCTCCCACCGCTCCCAAGGCTTATCCGTTTCCATTGCATCATGTCCGTATTGAATAATCTTTTCTGCGTGTATGTGTGCTGGCATTCCATTCTCCTTTTCAATAACTCTATTGTAACTAATCTGCGATACTTTGCAAGTACTCTGATAAATCACTGACGTGTGAATCATCTATTGCCCAGCGATCATTTCTTGCCATGGTCGCAACCTCAATAGCGTCACCGTACTGAGAGGCTTTTAAGTATTTCTCTATGTCAACCATGAGCTCGTTAATCGCAAGCCTAACTAAAGATTGTGGAAGCTCGATTGAAATACTTACACCACTACTATCAATGGCGATCTGGGGTACCGCTAGCATGTCTTTCTCTTCCTGGGTTACTTCCACTTCCTTCTCCTCTACTATGCGGTAGGCTAGATAGCGGCCTGTTGCTTCATGCGTAAAATACTCAACGTCATCTCGTTCAAGCTTTTTCTTATATGGCAACAATATAAACCCAGCAGGTACGGGGCCGATGTATTCCTTATAAGCCCACCCGTCCTTAAGATCTTTTTTGACGCCCGGATCGCTAACCACAAACAAATGGAGTGCCGACTCTTCAACCGAGTAAACCTTATATCTTGTAAAACTCTCGCAATCATCTTCAAAATAAACCTTCATTTCTTTCTCCTTGCTTCCTTTATCCGTGATTTAAAATAATGTTTGCTGCTCTGTTTCCCTGTCAAACCTTTCGCTTGCCAATTTAAAATAACCCTCGTCCAACTCACAGCCAACAAAATCAACGCCAAAATAATGAGCAGCAATAGCGCTAGATCCGCTGCCTAGGTGTGTATCTAATATGCGCTGCCCTGGATTTGCGTAGTTCTCTAATAGCCACTGGTACAGTTTTACGGGTTTTTGGGTGGGGTGTATGCGGCGCTCTTTGTTTTTCATGTCGCCCTGCAGCATTCCACTCCATTGGAATTGAAACTTTCTTACTGCAGTTTTAAAGCTGGTGTATGCAAGCTCACAGTCAGCAAAATCACTTGCGCCAGTCAACTTATCCCACACAATCCAACATGAGCTTGAGCCACCAAAGACACCACAAAAGTGATTTGCACCCCAAATTATTTGATTTTTACTGACACGCTTCAGCTCTTTAAAGTATTCACCATCGGGTGCAGACTTGTCGCCTCCAGCAAATGCCTTGTAGTCCTTTGCTGGAGCTAGCTTTCCCCTGCTTTTATTGGTGGAGCCATTTTCGCCAATCCCATAAGGCGGATCAACAATGGCCAAATCAAAAGCATTATCCTCAAGCCCACGCATGTACTCCATGCAATCACAGTTTAATAGTTCAACACTCATTTCCTCTCTCCTTTCCCTTATCAAACTTAACTTCCTCTCTACTGCCATCGCTATATACTCTCTCTATGCAATGACCGTGGATTATGGTATCTATTTGTGTAACCGGTTTACATTCAGAATCAATTGTTTCACCTATTACTTTTATCCCCTGTTTATCCATTAGAGCTAGATATTTTTCCTCTGGGCTTCGGTAGGTGTCTTCGTCGTTAATCAGCATTCAACAGCTCCGTTGGTGCGTGGACTCGATCCATTCCCGACCCATGAGAAAGCCTCTTCAGGCCCCGATGCTTGTCAGCCCAATCTTGAACAAACCAAAGCTGCCCGCATCCACCGCCAATGTCATCCTGCCCAGCTGGGTCAAACATTCTTACCGAGTGACCGCGATGAAGCATTATTTGCATAAAATCTGAGACAAGATCTCTCTGTCTTTGGTTTGCAGCAGCAATACCCTCGTCAGCCTCACATATAACAGAAAGTGTGCACTCCCAGATAAGCGGATCAAAATATTCTGTCAGCAAATCCGCGTGTGCGCCCTTGTTGTTTTTTTCATGAACACAGTAATTAAAAAATGGCCTGCGCCCAGTCATGCGCGACCACGCAGATCCCATTTCTGATATTTCCTGAAGGCTTAATTTTTTAGACATTGGTATCAGCTTGTTCCTCTCCTCCTGAACAGCCTCATGCACTGAAAACTGAAGCCCAATTGCAGGAATTTCCACGCTCAAATCAATTAAGTCATCCCAAGATTTTTTAGTTGCCTGCGGCGCCATAGTGGAAATAAGAAGCGCAGCATTTGGATAAGCCGCAAACAAAAGTCGAAGTGATTTTTTTAGCTCCCCCCAATTAAGCATCGGCTCACCCATGCTCATAAACATAATCTGAAGGCGCTTGAATTCCGACGCGTGGACGCCTTCGCTCTCTGCTATAGAAATAGCCTCGTCAACCTGATACACAATCTCATCGACTGAAAGATTTCGTATAAAAAAATCACCAGCCCCGCAAAACCTACACCCAACAGGGCAGCCCGACTGGGTAGAGCAGCAAATCACTGTCCGCTCAGCATAAGCTGGATATTTGTAAAGCACAGCCTCAGCGACCGCTGGATTGCTATCCTCTTTGGTGAAAACTAACTTCTTCACATTGGCATCGCTGCTCTCAACAATCCTGCAGCTATCAAAGATACACTTATCAATATTGCTCATCTAACATTCTCCTAATAGAATCCAGCCCTTTTTCAGCGGCTAATTGTCGCCTGCTTTTAGGCCGAACCTTGGCCCATTCTTTAAATTCTGTCTTACAATTTGTGCACTTGTAGACCAAATAACCTTGACCTGGGTGCGAGCCATCACAAAAATGATCGACCGGCATTGTCGTCCACATTCTGCAATTTGGGCATCTTGGCTTATTCATCTAGCATCCCCTTGATTGAATCTAAGGCGCTTAGAGCCGTTTTCTTTCTTTCCTGTCTCACGCTATCAGGAACAGGCAAAGCAGGCTTAAACTGCTTGTACATGCCCGCTCGTTGGCCGTGTGTGTTGCCACCATTGGTAATCAGCCCAATAATCTTGTCTAAATTCAAAAAACGGTAGTCTTTGTGATCTTCCTGTCGAAGCGAATGCCATGCCGCCATGCCGATGTCAATTTGCTCCTTGGTGAAGTTCATCAGGTGACTTGAGAACTCTTGTTTGATTAGCTGTTCAGTTCTCTCATCAGGCATCAGAATCATGTACTGCTGTGGGTCAATCGCTCTAACCCTTGCAAAAAAATACACGACCGCTTTTCGCTGCTCATCGCCAAGCTCGGATGATTGCGTTGGTCGCTTAACATCAGGTCGGCCAACCAATGGCTTGTTGATTATTTTATCGATGTGTTTCATCACCACTCCCCTTTTTCAAATCCGTCTAAAATTTCTTGTGATCTCTCGACACGTTGATCGTGTGCTGTTTTGTATCCGCCTTGTGGCTTTGAGTACGCCCTAGACAGCCACCCCCTGAGTGCAGCCTTCCAATCTTTCATTGGGTTTTTACCAACTCGCCAACCATTTGATTCGTAGTAACTTGTAAACAGTGAGGCTTGGGTTATATCTCCGCCTTTTTCTCGAATGTAGATTTCAACTTCTTGTGGAGACGGAGGAGCAAAGCGACCCTTTTTACTTTGGTTATTGGTTCTTGGTTCTTGGTTCTTGGTTAGTACCTCATCTGTACTACATTTGTCCGACACTTGTTTAACACTTGTTGACCCTGTTTTTCCCTTTGCTTTCAGTCGCTTACGAGCCAATGCCGATGCCTTGCCAGCTTTAGACCTCTTGGCTACCTTCTCTTGGTACTCAGCTATCACTTGGTCACAGCGCTCATTGTGGTAGTCGCCACCATCAAGTGTGAAGAACTCGTTCAACACTTGTTCAACAGCTGTTCGCTCCTCTTGAGAGGTGGCAATTATGCGACGGCAGACGAAATCAAGATCATCGGATATTGGAAATTCAGTGTCGTAATATAGGTCTATTAAATCCCTATATATACTTCGTTCCATCCTTGATAAATGCCGTGTGGCATTATTGAAATCACCTATGTGGTGAGGGTAATAGTTCATGCTATAATCAGCCTGCAAAACATTGTTTGAAATCTTTTAACCCTAGTTGGCGCTGGGGTTTTTTATTTACCCTTTTCCAGCTCTCTCTGGATCAAGGTTCTAACCACTCCGGTTAATGTACTCCCTGTTCGCTTAGCTTCACTCTCAAGCCATTCGCGCTGCTCTTTAGTTACATCTATTGGCGGTATTTTCTTAGGTTTCATTCTTTAGTCCTTGCGTTATTGATGTTCGAACTTTAACCCATGATGCATATTAAATCAAATATATTTCTATATAAAAAAGATATTGACACCCCGTCAACACTCATCTAATATGCTTACATCAACTAAGCAAACAGGGAATATGGAAATGAGAAAAGTTAAATTTGTAATAACAGCAAACTGTACGAATGGAATCGTTTCTAATTTGTTTGAAATTGAGCGTTTTGGCAGTGATGTTTTTTACCTTATTAACGGCCGTCATTGTGAGCAGGAGCAGGTGAAGCATTGTCTGTCTCAGTGCGACGGGAAGTGGACAGCGGTGCACTCTTTTGAGCGCGGCGGAATGGAAATGAATCGCCGCAAGGCAGCTTAACCCTTACATCAACTAACGAAAGGAGTGGGGTATGAAGGCTCATGAGCTAGCAGGGGCGCTATTAAAGTGCCCTGACGTTGAAATAACAGCAAGCATTGATATATCCACATCCGATGCCGATGCGGGCGCTAGAATATTCACCGATGAATTCTTTGGCATTAATGACGAAACAGGACATGGTGGAGAAATCGTGCTTTTGTTTGGTGCCACACCAACAGATAAGGAGTAAAAAGACATGCCCAAACGGCGAACGCTGTGGATTTTCATGTGGTGGTCAATTGGCGGTGAAAACTTGATTTTTACGAACCGCAAGGTTTATAGGCGCATCATTGGCCCCATCTGGGTTCAATCATTTAAATATTACGACATTTAACCAACAGATAAGGAGTAAGGGGATGGATGGCTCAGCATGCACAAAAGAATGCTGGAAAGTATTTCACCACACGAATGGCAACCATCGCAATGACTGCCCAGCTGGGAACTCCAAGAGTAGAAAGGACATCTTATGGGCACGCAGGCAAGCTCGCTACAAAAAGATGACAATGGATGAGCTAGGGGCACTAAGTGATAAGCTTGCTGGGAAAGGCCCGAATTGGCTAAGCGAAGAGCGTTACGAGGTAAGTAAGGCGTGGGCAGATAAATTCGAATGTGAAATTAAAAAATGCATTCAAGTTGATAACCCACACAACTAAATAGGAGTACGGAGGATGGTACCAGAAAGACAAGTCAAGGCATGGATTGATAACAACCTTAATCTTATGGAGTTCTGGAAGGCGGTTGTAGAAGCTGGCACTCATGCGCAACTAGACAAGACCAAGGATGAAGCGCTTTGGCTGGCTAATTACTTCGAAGGCCGCTATGACATGGCTATCCAAGCCCGAGAAGTGCTATCTAAAATTAAGGACTAATCAATATGGATAAGTTGGGCGAGTTAATAATTGAGCACAATGCCGCAGTGAAAGAGGCAAACAAGCTAATTGAAAGTATTGAAGCCATGTATTACGAAATTGTGCAACAGGGTGGACAATGTAAGCTATGCACAAACTGGCACTACCCTCATTGTGGATCTAAAGAAAATAAATTCGAATGTGAAATTAAAAAATGCATTCAAGTTAATAACCCACACAACTAAATAGGATGAATCATGAGTGACTCTAAAGAAGTTGAATATCAGCAGGTGGCAGCACTACTTTCATTTGACATTAATTTGTTTTACGAGACTGCAAAGAACAATCCAGATATAGCATTTGGCTTGCTAGAAAAACTAGAAGAGCGACGACTTGAGGCGATTAAAGATCCAGAATACAGACAAAGCCGCTATCAATCTATTGGGGCCCTCAGTCTGCTAATTGCAAATACCGGCCACACAGCTAAATAGGATATAGGTATGAGTATAGAAGAGCATGACAGTGACGAAATAGACTTTGAGGTCGTTAACGGTGACGTAATGATCCACAGCTTGCATAATGGTTCACCAGTAGCAAAACGCCAAGACGCCATAGCCCTAGCTAAGCATTTTGGGTTGTTTGATGAGCTTGAAGAAAGAGCCACTAATTTGGCAATTGCTGGCAACGCGGTTGTAGATTTAGTGGATAACAAGTACGCGCTATCAATTGCGATATCTAGCTGGAAAGGACTGATTAAGGAGCTAACCAATGAACAAAATTAAACACTGGGTTAAAGCGGATGAGGTGGTTGAAGAGGGGTTGTACATTCTATGCAGTGGTGATGTTATGTCAGAATCGTCTCGATTTGTGAGCGTGGTCAAAGATGAGGATGGCGATCTAATTGGCGAAGAATGTTTGCCTGTTAACCTCTATCATGAATCATATAAATTCGCGCTGATGGAGCCATAGCATAATGCAAACCTACGAATTCGACGATATCAAGTTCGAGCTACACGAGCCAGACCATGAGAGCCTTAGACGCTCTATTGAGGTTATAGAAGGGCCTGAAGGGTGTGAGGATGAATGCTGGGAGTATTTGAGGGGGATTGAGAGTGAGTGATTTGATGCTTCATGGTGTGCTTAATATGCCGCCAGAGCTTTGGGGCGATGGCGAAATTGACAAAATGCAGCGCTATCATCGATATATACAAGCTAGTCGGAGAATTGAAGATCAAGATGGGACTATATCTGAGCTTTTAGAGGCTTTGGAAGACTTGGTTAACCACTTGCAGGAAGAGGGCTACCCATGCCGTCGCGAGTGTGAGCTTATAGCCAAAGCAAAAGGAGAGGAATGATGTATTACTGCAATCTTGTAGAATCAATGAGATCAAGCCTATTGGCAGAGAAAGCCTTTAATCAAGGACAGGTTGACGGTTTGAAGTTAAAGCTTATCAATCTAGAAAAGGAGGCTGAGCTAACAAGGGAGAGGATCAGGCAGTTGGAGAGAAGTAATGAACCTACTTAACCTACTACACAAACAGCTAAAAGAGTGGCCAGAGGGTGTAACTGTTATTGTTCAAGACAGTGACGGTGAAATACGAGGCCAGTGTTTAAAGAATATCGGTGATGTAGATAGCTGGGCTCACAAGCCAGTAGTACTTAAGTCTGAGCTGGCTGATGATTATAAGACGGCGTTTGTTACGGAGGAGGAGTTTATCAGCGATTAACCTTACCATTCAAATAGTTAAGCCTAGATAGAAGGTGCTGCTGAGCGTCAGATAGCGCCTGATCTCGGTCAGCTAGATTCTTGATGCCAGAGGTGTGAACGCCAAGCTGAATGTCTTGGGATCTCTGGTGCTCTCTTATAACGGCTAAGCGCTTATCTAAGTCCTGAACCTGCTTAGAGACTCTGAACTTACCCATGCCGAACTCTAAAGCTCCTAGTACTAAAAGTATAGCCGCTCGGGTGTATATCTCTTTGGGTGTTCCGTTGCCGAGTATTACAGCTTCAGCTATGCCTTTTAGTTTTAGAGTCAAAAGAGTGATATTCCCCAGGCTAGCGCTTGACCTATAAAGTCACAAAGCTTGATTGCTAAATAGGTTCCAATAATGAACCCAACTAAAGCGAATCCTTTAGAGTGCTCAGTGACGTGTTGAAATGCTGCAATAGTAGACATGTGAATCCCCTCTCGGTTTCATCGATATTATCATAAATAATCCTTGCAATGTATCGCACATTAATTACAATAGACTTACTGAATAAATAAATGGAGTTAAGGCAATGATCCAAATAACACTGCAGCAAATTAAAGATCGTGACCCATGTGATGACTATCAAGTTTTGGTGGCTCACTTGGGCGAATGTTTCCCAATGGATAAGCCATTCCCCATGGCTACGATTTTGGACGTTAAGGGCTTTGATGCTCATCCCGCTGAAAACTGCGCATGGGCTATGCAATGTCTGCCTAAGCATTCGAGAATGTGGCGACTTTACGCTGTCTGGTGCGCTCGTCAAGTTGAGCACCTAATGACGGATGATCGAAGCATTAACGCGATTAATGTTGCTGAGCGTTATGCTAACGGAGAGGCCACAGACGAAGAGCTGGCTGCTGCTTGGGCTGCTGCTTGGGCTGCTGCTAGGGATGCTGCTAGGGCTGCTGCTTGGGCTGCTGCTAGGGATGCTGCTAGGGATGCTGCTAGGGCTGCTGCTTGGGCTGCTGCTTGGGCTGCTGCTAGGGATGCTCAGTCTGATAAGCTTCGCGAAATTCTAAACGCAGGAGAGTGGAAATGATCGTACATCACAATTCACTAACAGGTTTGTTTGATTCATCACGAGCCAGCTACACGCTTGAGCAGATTAGAGCGTTTAAAGATGCTGGGTTTAATGTTGTGGTTAAGTATTAATGAACGAGCTGCGAATATCCAGCCCGTTCGAGCTTAAGCAGGCCATTGAGCAGCTGTCTAAGCTTGATTCTAGCAAGGCTTGGCGGGTAACTGTTAAGCAGTGGAGGGAGAAGCGAAGCCTTAGCCAGAATGCACTTGCTGCTATGTGGTACAAGGAGTTTTCAGAGGCTTTCAGTGTTAAAGCTGCTGATGATATGCCGCCAGAAGAAGTAGCTAAGACGTGGCTTAAAATTCGCTTCTTGGGGTTTAAAGAATACAACATTGGTGGACAGATCGTAAGCCTACCGCGAAGAACCAGAGATTTAGATTTAGGTGAAATGACGCACTACATGGAGCAAATTCAATCGCTCTGTGCTAGCAAAGGTGTTTTTTTAACGGTACCAGAAAACAGTCAATATATGGAATTAATCAGGAGTCAGGATAGATGAAAACACGTAAACACGGATACGGAAAAATCAAGGGAGCATGGTGCGTATACGGCCTCAATGGTCAGGTTATCGCGCAGAATATTAGCTCAGAAAAGATAGCGCAGGAGTTGGCAGCGGGTAGAGATATGCTGCTGGCTCAGAAAAGGGAGTTGCGGAAATGAGAGAGATTAAGTTTAGGGTTATCGGAGCAGGCGGAATAATGCGCTCATGGGAAGACCTGCAAAAAGTTCATGTACATACACTATTTACAGTGAGTCATCCAGAGCTTCACCTTATGCAATACACCGGCCTCAAAGACAAGAACGGTGTGGAGATATATGAAGGCGACATCATCACGATCATAGACAAGGTCAGCGAGTATAACGAGAAGATTAGCCGCGAGAAGTTTGGGTACTTCGTTGTCCATTGGAGCGAGCAATTGGCGGGCTGGTATCCAGAATCTCTAAATGGCTATGAGCCAGACGAAAGTTGGTGGAGTGTGTGGGATATTGATGTTATTGGTAATATTTACGAGAACCCTGAGCTGTTACATGGTGAACATAATACAGGTGCGTAAAGCACCGTCCAGGCTAGTTGTCATCACTGTTGAGACGATGAATACCTGGGATCAATTTATAGCAACATAAAATAAGACCCTCGCTTAATACGAGGGCTTTTCTTATTTCATACTGCCCCAGTTAAAAGGAGCGTGGGGGTGTTCTTTTGGTGATGCCCAAACTATTCTAGCACGTTATGCTACTGAATTAGTAGTTACTCGCAGATAGAAGGACTTTGTGAGTACCGGCTGACGTAAAGGCTGTTAATTTAACGCGCACTTTAGCGGCAACTCGACAGTCTACAGTATATGCCTGGGTCGCATTTGCTGTTGAATGGGTCAGTGAGGTTGTTGCTGCATCAGTCTTTGTGCCCAGCACTGGAAACCATGTAGTGCCATCAACAGTTGATTCAAATGCTGCTGTAAAAGCGTATGTACCAGAGAAATCAACTCGTGCGAGACCAGAAGTCGCAACATCGAGCTCAAGTGTCTGACCGTTCGCACTGAAATCGGTTTTCTCCGCTTGGTTTGATTGTATGAGTGCCATAATATTTATTTTCCTTCTTTTGAATTTATACGTTCATTATACCATCGAACAGACAGAAGTGAATATGTTATTCGTCTTCCATTGCAATCATACCGAGACGACGGAGATAATACATGCGGATACCTTTTGCAACCTCAAGCGCTTTCTGGGTATCCTCGATCAATATTTCTGCTTCGGCAGCGAGTCTGAACAGCTCTTGCCGTGATAGTGGCTCCTCTGGGAATGGTACGATTTCACCCATTGCTTTCCTCCGTTAGTGCTTTTTCCATCCAGGCGATTTCTTCTTCGCGCCTAATCTTCTCTTTATTACGCATGTCTATTTCCCAGGCGATATGGTCAACTTCACGCTGTAGTTCAAGCATCTGAGACTGTCCTGGTTTTGTCTCTTCGACAAACTCGACAATATACTCTAGACGCTTAACCAGCGCCTCTGTTGATACGTTTGGGTTCACATGGTTGTAAAGACCATCGAAACTCCGTTCCATCGTTATTCTCCACTCAGGAAGCGGAGGGCTGCTTCTGCTGCGTTATACAGGTAACTGATGACACCAGTCCATACGGCGAAAGTAGACATCGCCATTATGTTGTTCTGTGCCAAAGTGTCGCTCAGACCAGGTATGGTGAGGATGCCGAAGATAAACGACAGCAGGGCGACAAATGCTTGCAGGGCAGTACG